>VDFB02049441.1:190904-332269 GCA_007258455.2 Sequoia sempervirens | reverse complement strand
TGCTCAAATTAAATCACACAACCCCTTCATAGTAATCGGGTGTTCAAACTAATTCACACATCCCTACGGATGTCAAATACTGAATCTCAAAAATGTGCACTACCCATGGAAATCTCAAAAAGGGTGAACAAAAGATACAATAATCATTTCACAATTTTACAATCTCTGGAAGACTTATATTTTCTCAATAACCAATATCCCCAATTCCCAATACACAATTACAATAAGCCACTTTAGTAATTAAATATACAACCATTAGGATTTCCCAAATCCAATAAATCAACAATGAATTAAACCAATTGTTTAACTTTCAGTTTGACAATTACTCATAATATTCAATTCAAATTGCCCGCAAACGTGAACATAAAAGAACACGGCTTAAAACAATTCAAGCACTTAAATAATCTAATATTTGGATTTCCTAAATCCAATTTGAATCAATATCTCATTATATGCAATTATTCAAGGTAAATATAATTTCATTTGCAATAATAAGAAAATAAAATAAAACTATTTATTTTACTTTAATTCCACAGTTCATATAATAATAAAATCAATTTCTCTATTACAATCATTACATTATAAAATCTTCTACTTGTACATTAAATGTTTTAATAACACAATATCTATTTAAATATAAATCAACTTTCTCTCGTAAGTCATCTTATTTTAAGATATACTAGTCTATGCATTTACATGCTTATATTAAAAATATACTTCCGTTTACAAACCAAAAAGAAAATAAAACTAGTTGTTTAACTCAAATTTCACAATCACACATAAATAGAAATCTCATTCTTTCTAATAAAATCAATTTATTATAAAACACCTACTTGTGCATTGCATGCATTAATTAACAACATAATATTTATTTAAATAAATATATATTTTCTAATTACACAATCTAATTATTCTTTTCCAATATATATTTTTTAAATAAATAAATATATATATATATATTAATTTACATTTTTCAAACAATATTAAACATAAAACCAGTCTGTTGCGACTTTAATAACTTTTGTTTTCGGATCTAGGTTTCTTTGAAATTTTTACTAAAGGTGCGCCACAAAGTCTTTTAAAACATATAAAAAATTCAGCCATACCCAGTTCGTAAACACAAATCTACGAGAGGATTTCAATTTTCTCAAATTTATCATAAGATTTCATTTTCAATCCTACAAAGGTTTTCTAATTCCTCTATTGTTTTCTTTTGAGGTTTTTTAATTCCTCTATTGTTTTCTTTTGAAGTTTTTATTGTCTTAAAATTCATTCCCAATAGGGATCTAAATCCTCCACGGTAATTTACCATTTTCTACAGAAGAATAAATTATATTTTCATAGGGAGAGGTTTCTAAGTTTTGGTTTAAATTCAATAGAGGTTCAATAATTCCACTATAATTTCCTTTTGTATAAATCTATTTCAAATATTCAATTTAAACAGAGGATTAAATTGTTTTCTACAGAGGTTCAAATTTCACGACAATCTTTTAAAAAACAAAAGCTTCTACAGTAATGAAAACCTCTTCTAATCTTTTCCAATTTGCATTACAATAATTAAATAACTCTTTCAAATCAAAATTCACAAAAACAATTAAGGAACGTGTTCCAGAAGAATTGTTGTCTCTAGGATTGATGTCGAGCTTCTCTGTAACTTCAATTTGCCAATGTTGCCAAAGTTTCCTCCAGAAAAATTGCCACTTCCTAGAGAACATAAACAATCCACAACCAAGAATATAACAAACTACATTCCTAGAATTATCAGAAAGCTTCTAAGATCTACAATTTCTTCAAACCACAAAACAATTCATTCATTTCTCAAAAACCTCTGTCTTTCTTTCCCGTGCCAACAACTTCCTCTTTTTCCACCCATTTCAATCAATCTCTCTGTAAATCAATTTTAAGACAATAAGAAAACAAATCCTTCTAACTTCTAGTTCACACAACAAATATCTCTTCTTTAACAAACCAAGATATTTCTAAGATCTTTTCCCAAACATGCATTTAAATTTAAAAACAATTTATTTAATCCAATTTACAATTAAATAACTTATTTATTTTAATTCTCAATTAATTTAATAATTAGAATTACTTTATAATATAACTTAAATTAAATTAATTAATTTATAATAAAATCTCCATATTAATTAAATACTTAATCACAACATATAATTTAATCCTTACAATTTAAACTTGCACGATAAATAAAATACCAAGACCAACATGGACAAAGAACATGACCAAAACACGAACTGATGACACATTGTACTAGGGTAGAGGTTTGACAAGGTTAACCAGTTACTATCTCCCAATCAACATTACTGTTGAGTAGTGGACATGCTCAAACCTGTGAAACCAGGTGAAGCCATTGTCTTGTACCTGCAAACCTACAACAAAAGCAAAAGTCATACATGTATATAGATAATAATTCATACACACCGTGAAGAGAGAATCGCGGAAATCACAGGGCACTCAAAAGCGAATGGTGCAATACCATTCTCTTCACCAATACAATGTCACATCAACTGATAAGATAAAATATCAATTAAACTATAGTAAGCATATATAGCAATGTCATCACAACTAAGCATCTATGCAAATATAAATCATTTTAAACATAATCACCATGTATATAATGTATCATAACATCCATATAGTCTATCATCGCTCCACTGTCAGCGATAGAATAACAATCACATAAAATATAGTCTATCAAAGAATCAGAACTGTCAGAGAAAATATAGCAAATTGGAGGGGTGTTATAGTGTAAAAATATCTCCTACATCCACCTCATTAAACCATTGAGGTAGTTAGTTCGAAAAAATATATCAATATATATCACAATAACATAATGTATAACATTCAATTTCCTCTTAATATAATTCAATTTCATATGATGATTAACTAAAACAATATCTAACTAATATTAAAATTTATTCATCATCTATTCTAACTTTTCATAATTTAGAATTTTAGCATCATAATCCAAATGCCAAAAGAGTATAGCATAGTCAAGAGGCTTCAAAAAGAAGATGTGACAAATTCTCTAGCTTCATAACATTTTCATTGCTTCTCTCTTGTGTGGAAGGTTATTTTGGTTGCAACTTTGATCCTTTCCTTGTGTGGGGTTGATCAACAACTCTTAAAGTAACCACCAAAAGTCTCCAAGAATAACACAATTCATAATATGATTATTGTAACCTAACTACTTTCTCCCATATATACCCTACTTATGCCTTGGATGCCATCTAGATCGACTTAACTACCTATAAGACTATAATTATGCTCATATAACTTAACTAAGAATAATGGTCGCTACATGTTGACTACTCTCATGCATACTATAGGATTATGGACATTGCACAATACTATGATCATCATACCCATGTTGCACAATAAAATTACAAACGAGCTTTCTAGTTAGGATAATTCCAAAAATCCTACACAACTATACAATATGAGTCATAAATTATTTATCAATAAGCCACATAAATCATAGATCTTGCAATCTATGTATGTTAACATTGATACGTTTAATTTTTAATTAGTGCATCTTTAGTTCCCCCTCTTCTATGATTACTCCTTCCACTGCCATTGTCCAAACTCATACTAGTGTGCCGCCATATAGTGTTATCCTTTCTCCACCTTCTCTCTTCATGGCATACCTCATAACTTCACATCTCCTAAGATCCCTGGTTCCCATGTGATGTACTTGTTGGATAGGTTGCATAGACCTAGCAAACCCAAATTTCAATTCATTAAATATTTTTTTTATTTATTCGTTATATTAATTATGCACCCACATACATGTCGATTCCACACCTTACTCCTATTTTTGAAACAATATATTTTTCACATATCTCTAAGGAATAAAATGTGGTAGCATGTTACCTTGCTAAAAGGGCTTTAGATGATAACTACAACTAGAATACATTTTAAAGGAGGTATTTATCTCTAGACAAGTCTTCATAACTTCTTTATAATGATTAGGCATGAACCTACTCGCTTTTTGGCATTCCAAATATAAAGTTGTATTTTTACCTCTTCAAATTCTCTCTCAAAGGTTGTCTACTATTATTATAGCTTAGTCATCCTTTTAGGATGGGCTTGGTTCCTCCTCCTTTCTCATTAGGAAGAAAGAGGATTTTTGTTATCAAAGAGTGTGGTAGCTAGATGTTATATTCATGTTCATTTTGGAAGAGGGATAATGGAAAACTATCTTGGGTTTTACCTCTTATTGCCTTATTGTTGGCTTTGGCCTTTTGGAAATCTCTATGTTTTACAATGCAACTAACCTTTCTTAATATTGTTCTCTTCTTTTATAAAAATTAATAAAAATTATACACCCACATAGTTGGTGTGTCCCACTCACAATGGTACTATGCATCACTTGTAGTTGGTATTAGGATATTTGTAAGTCTCACTTAGTATCATGAAAGTTATTAAATGAACTATGATAACTTGTAAGCTATGTAATAGTTGTTATAGAAAAAGCTTGAAGAGAGGGAGTTAAATGTGAACTGAAAGAAAATAAAGAAGAAACTTTTGAAAATATGTACAAGACCAAAACAAAGTACCCAAGTTGAAAAAAGAAGATTCCATTTAACCATTAGTTGATTCATCATGACTTTAGATATTAGAATTTTTACATGATTTGGGTACCTAATTTAGCCCATGGTTTTAGAAACCACTTATGGTTTTTGTTTTTGGTTATATATTGGATGTTTGGGATGGAGATATTATCATATATTTTGTAGGTACCTTTATGTGAGGGTATACTTTAAGAACTTGTCCCTAGAAAATTATGTAGAACTCCTAGGAAATCCTCTATGCCCTCTCGATGATTTATTTCCTAAAATTGAACCAAAGTGATAGAGTGGATTGCTATTTTATGTTAAATATAAATTTAAAAATAAATTGTAGGTGATTGGGAAACCAAAAGTTATAATTATTTTTAATTAATTTGACGAATCAAGACCTAATTTTTTTTATAAAATATTAATTAAGGTGATGAAAGAAAACTAAATGCTTTATTATTTTTTAATTGAGGTGGTACATTAATCTTCATATTTCTATAAATTTTAATTGAGGTAGCAAATTAAGACTAAATTACCCAAAATTTGAGGTGACATATTTAGTCTAAATTTCAATAATTTGTAATTGCATGAGTAAAGTAAAACCTAAAGTAATATAAATTTGTAATTGTGATGGTGAATTAAAGCCTAAATTAATATGAATATGCAAGTTAAGTGGTGAATTATTAAAAAAATGGTACATATCTTACATAACATTGATATCATACTTTGAGGGAAAAGACATCCTTAGACATTGTTAATAGTTTGATTTAATTTAGCTATACTTTGAGTGAAAATATGACCTTATTCGTTAATAATATTTTCATTTATTCCACCAATGAAAAGACAACATTCATCATCATCACTATTTTCATTTAATCCAACAATGAAAATATAACGTTCATGAATAATATTTTCAATTAATTCAACACGCTTTAAATATCACATTGGTGACTTTTAAGATATGTACAAATATTATTTGGGTCCATATAAGGATTTATTGAGTCCTATATTGTATAGTTCACAACACATTTATGATTTTCTCATTATGAAGTTGGTTATGTAAATTTTGGTTTCAATATTTTTAGCAACATTATAGTGATAGTCCTCTCATGGCTATTCAATGAAACACAAGGGTTTTTTGGCCCCTAACAAGTGATAATTAAGTGTGTAGAGAGATTTTTTGGGAAAATGTGTGTTGTTTAATCTTGAATAATGCTAAATATGTAAAATTACTTATTTGTGGTGCACCTAGGGAATATAACAACATGTGCATCACATGGGTTGGGCATTATTAAACACACTTTGTATGTTGTAGGTAACATTGAGATAAATATTAAATATGAGTTTTTTGTTGAGAATATTTGATATTAGAAAAACTTGGTACCAAAAGGGAAAACTTAGTATCAATAGGAAAACCTAGTACCTAAAGAGTAAATGAGGGAGGCATGTTTTTGTAAGCTGGTGGTTTTGAGGCACATGATTTGTTTAATACCACTTGGTAGTTTTATACAAGTTCATTTCTATTAAAGAAAACACAAGTAGTTATTGAGGTTGGTTGTGATGATATTTAGCTTGTTGGCTAAGGTTGATTGAGTATCTCTTGTAAGTTGCATATGTGAGGAGAGGAATAATGGATTGTGATGTGTGGTTAAATGATCCTTATTTGCTTGTTCACATGGGATTCAATTAAGGACCTTGATGTTTTAGAAGCTCCTTATATGGAAAGTTTGCACGTGTATTGAAATCTTTGTTTATGATACAATACATTGAGTGTGTGAGTGGTTTTGGAGGTTGGGTTTTCCCAAGATACATCTTATGTCATCTTGATGATATGTTTATGTATTCTTTTGCATTATGGGCTTCAAATACTTGTTTTCTTATTTCTCTCTCTTGGGGTTATGTGGAAATAGTTTATTGTGATTTCAAATTTACTTTCAAGATTTGGTTCAATGAAATTAAGTAAGTTCATTTATATCAATTCCCTTATAATATAAAATGCTACAAGGGTGACTGTTGGTGAGGATATACTCCAAGCCTTTTCTCAAAAGAATCTTTCTATTATTAAAATTACCTTATTTTTCTATGTAACATCATGGGCATCATCTAAGATGTAGGAATTGTTAAGGTCCTAGCTAAGATATATGTTTATGGTACACTTGTTCCTAGTGACAAACTTAATACCAATATGGAGGATTATGACAAAGATAATGGGTTGTGGGATTTTGGTGGCTACTTTTGTAATATTCCTTCCCAAATTTTTAATAAACATAACAGATTTGTAACCAAACAATTTTCACCAAATTTGAAACATAAACAATAGTCTTACCCAACTATTTTCAAATAGCGACAATTAATCATTTGAGTATAGATCAACTATCTAGTCAACACATGAACTTGCATATAATGAATCAAACTCCAAAAGTAATTGATATTGATTATGATCATATCTCTACATCCACAAGGTTGTTGTGACGTTCACTGCAATAGCAACAAACAACAATTACAAACCTATAGCAAATGATGGACTCACAAAAAGACCAAATTGTATTGTAAACTTGAAGCTCCAATGCATTCCCTAAGTGAGAATACCATCAAGAACCAAAGGGTTTTCATCCAATTATCCTAAAAATCAATGGGTTTCATCCACTGATCATAGTCTCCTATGGGTTTTCATCCATAGAAGATCACTTGAACACAAAGTGCCTAAAAGATAAAATAACATATCATGCATCCTTACAATCAATTTTTTTTCCTAGTTTGATATGTTATCCACCCAAAAGATCAAACTAGTTGTCCTAGACCCAAAATGATGCTAAAACACAAATTTGAATGTTACATGCTACATCACAAGTTGACCTTATAGGCCTTACAAAAAAATTCTTGATAGAGGTTTGGAGTTTTTCCTTCCATCTAACTTGGCATGTGTTGGGAAGTGACGTCAATCCCCAACCCCCAATAGGTCCTTGGCATGCGTCGAGTTGCAACATGATCCCTAATCTCTGATAACTCCTTCACATGGACCAGGTGGTATCTCCAAACCCTAACATTGGATAACTTTTTGACATGATTCAATCAACATGCTCATTCTCCAACAACTCATTAGAAAGTATCAAGTGGAAACCTTGATTCCCAAGCTCTTACATCTCCCTAGGAGAGCAACCTCTTATCTAGTTTTTGAAAAAGGGACATGACAAGTCCTCACTCCCCAAGATTGTTTGTCCTCAAGTAATGCAAGTTAGGATTCTCAAGAAGCTCATGCCCTTTCCCATGTGGTGTCTTCAACTAGTAGGTTTTTTCACCTAATTAGATGCTTTGTGATGCTATTGTTCCTTAAGTTTTTCATGCAGGTGTACATCACTTCTTCTAGGATCATAATCAACTTACCCTCATCACCTAGGGTGGTAACTCCTTTTTATGGTTGTAATGTGTTGAACAAGGACTTTCTTCAAATAAGAAACATAAAAAACATTATGAATCATGTTGTTTGATGGGCCATAAGAATGCCCAATTTCCTTCTTGTATTTTTATGTTTTTATCTTATTTATGTTAAACTTCAAAAGATATTATCAAACCTTTTTCATACACTTTAAGTATTTCAAAGCATTTGAAGATGATATATATTATATCAATGAATGTGTGTGAATTGTGAATGTCTATAAGTTTAGTAGAATTTCATGGTTAATCATAGTTGCTAACAATAAAAAATGACTTAAATAAATAAGACTAACCCTTGTAATGAATAACCTATCAACCCACAACAAAAGGATTCTCAACCCATAGTAGAAGGATGACAGTTCAATGCAACCAGATGAGTAAATCTACTACAACACAAGCATATTTCTAGAATGAGATACATGAAATGATTTGAGGATGTGATCTTGGATGGCCAAGTGTCACTCCATCTCTTTGATAAATTATGGAGGAATAAGGAGTATGTTCCAATAAGGAATAGAATCTATAATAAGGGTTACCCTATTAGGGCACATTTCTAATTTATAACGGTTATCTTAAATAGTGCAAAGTCCTTATTCAACTTCTACACTCTTGCTCTCACTAATTATTATTTTATGTTAATGGACTTAGTCCTTTTCCTATTTACATGGGAGAGTCGACATCTACTTTTAGTTTGTTTATAGTTTTCAAATAAGTGGACTCTCAAAAAACCTATATAGGAGGGTACTCTTTTGAGAAGTTAAACAACTAGATCTTTGCATGAGTTAGATGGAATTAGAGATTTTGTTACATTTTGTTCAAGAACTATGTGTATGATTGGAATATAATAGAGAAGATATTTTGGTAGCATGTTTTCCTAAGTTAAGCAATTAAAGAATATATTGTGGATACAACAACTCAAGCAAGGGCCACTTGAGGTACTACAGAGCCACGTTAGTTTAGATAATTAATTAGATTATGCATTGTGATTTCTAGTTTATGGTTTCTAGCTTACATTATATTAAATGCTACATTTTGTTTGGACTTCTAAATGATTAGTTGAATTAAGACATGATACAACATAAATAGTTATTAGTTACAGTCATAAATGATAAGTACCTATAGCAGTTAACAGTTATTAGTAGTTGCTTACCTTGTTATTTAAGTAGGAGCTATTTCCAGTTAAAAGCTTTTGATGATTTTATCCCTATTCAATCACTTATAATACTTAGTTGATATAGGGAGTCTACCATTCTTGAACACATATATGGTACCAACATCATCTAAAGTCTACTACTCCCTAGTTGATAATTTAATGAAGCCCTATCTTGAATGATGAACTATTTAATTTAGGGATCTATAGGTCCGTTAAGTCACATGTATGATCATCTACATTAGTTACTTAGATAATAGGGGAAGCTCTACTTTTTTGGAACCATTGTCAGGCATGGTGCTAAGTTTAGAATTTTTATTTATGTTTTTAATTTACAATCATTACTTTTATATATTAGTATTTTTTCATTTTTGACATTAGCTGGCATTAGGAACAATATACATTCAAAATTCAATCAAGAAATATTCACTAACAGTGTGTAGGGACAACCATTTAAAAATCAAATAACTATTGTATGTGAAGGAAAAGAGATGCTTTGGGAAGATTTCTCCCCTCAATCCACAAAAAAATTAAAGATATTGGTGTAACCAAAGAACCTATTGAGGGAATCAACGAACCAAAACTACCCCTCACACTAGTACCTACTCTAGACTTAGGGGAGAATTTCATAAGGCATATTAACATTGTGGAAAAAATAAGCAATATAAAATCTAGCAGAACATGTTACATTTGAGTTTCCAATCACAAAAAAATAAAGGTCAATGGCTCTCAAGAATATACCCCCTCGATCTTGATAATTTTCTATGGATTGGTTAGTAAAGACCCAACCACATTCTCATTTGAATTCAATGTTTTGTGTAGAAGTCGTGATTACACAATAGATGCGCATAAACTGAAACTCTTTCCAACCACATTGAAAGATGTTGCTTTGTGTTGGTTTATGGGGTTGGGAAGAAATGTAGTACCCAATTGGGATACAATGAATGCAAAATTCTTGCACAAATACTAGGATTATTGTAGAGGAACAAACATGAAGAGAGATGACATCTTCAGGATGTCATAGAGGGAAAATCCACTTAAGGATTGTGCAAAAATGTCTCAATTCTATTTGAACAAATCACATCAGAATAGACTCTCTCTTGAGTCATTAAAGCTAGTATTTTTGTAAGAAGTACATGAAGACTATGGATTCTTTAAACCTCATAGGGGCAGAGTATATCTCTCAATTTCATTTCAAGAGGAAATATTCCAAGTATGTAGGAATTATTCAAGATCATCCATGAAGAAGACTAGGGTTGATAGAACTTTCTCTTGCAATAAAACATCCACTGGAGTCTCTAGGGTGGAACTCAATAACCTTCTATCCAACATGAAGGACATAATAAGCCACCTAGCTACTCAATTGGATAACTTGCACATTAAAAGAAACAAGAGGAAGTGAAGGTAGCTCTTACTAAATACTATCCACATTCCCGCCAAAAGAGGGTAAATTGTAAATGCAAGAAGCTAACAATTTTTTTTGAAGAGAAGTAAGAGAGGTATGAATTTCAAGCCTTAGAGGATGAGGAAGGCCAAGTATTCTACATTGATTAGTTCAAGCCATGGCGACAAGGCAAGGTATGCCTCAAGATCCCTTATCTTACAATATGTTCTTTCCTAGGAATAATACAAACTTCTCTCATTGGAATAACCAACCTTGGAATAATATGCAAAACTAATCATGGCTAGTGGTCTAATCCCATAATTAGGTTACATAACAAGGGATATGGCCACCACAACCTTACCAAGCCCTAAATTATAATTCTTAGTGGCCACCTTAGTAGAACCAATGGCCACCACAGTTTCATGGGAATCAACAATGGTAGAACAAAAATGTCAAGTACTTGCAACTATAATAATCTTTGCAGCCACAACAAACCACTATAATTCCAAACCCAACCATAAAAACTCCAATGCCACTTAGAGCGCCTTAATTGCAAACCCAACCTGCACTAATCCCTAACAACAAGCTTGCTCAATGGGCTTATACTAATAACACCATCCAATACCTAACCTATGGGGTTGAGGCAAGTGATGTCCACCTTTGTTCAAGAAGGATGCTTGTTATGCCATCATCTCCTCACATTACAAAGCTTACTAATGAGGAGCCTACAATGGAGAATATCAATAATCAAATAAAGCATCCTGAACAATGTAAGAAACAAAACATCACAAGTTTGGAACTACCATTTCCTGAGTGAATATCAACATAGAATCCCCATTCTGAACTTGAATCTATTCTATTGGGCCAACTTATAAATGTTTGCATATATATACCTCTAATTCAAAAAATTAAAGAAGTACTTATATACAAAAAATTTGTGAGAGAGTTGTGCCTTAAAAAGCCAGGTAGAAAAAGGAAGGACCCCCATACTGTTCATGTCTTAGGACAACTTGCTAACATGATGTTAGGTAATATAGTTGTTCTAAATAATGCAAACCTTGGGAGCCCTGTTGTAGATTTGCAAATTGATGGCACACTTATCAGAAACACATTGATTGACCTAGGGATAGCTATAATTGCTATGACAAGAGAAACCATTAAACATCTCAATTGATGAATCTCTAACCCACACCAACTATTTTGCAACTAGTAGATAGGTCAACTGTAAAAAAGAAGAAGGTGTTATTGAAGATTTGGCTATCACACTAGAATCATGAGAATATCCTACAAATTTTATGGTTTTACAACCTAAAGCAAACCTTGCAAGTTACCCCTTAATCTTAAGAAGACCATGGTTAGCCACTACAAATGTATTAATTGGTTGTAGGTCTGGAAACATGATCATTTCCAATGGAAATGTGACTAAAAATTTGGTCCTTTACCCACCTGCACAACTACATGCAGACTTGGAGCAAACTATATGGCCAACCTTCAAAGGAGACAACCAATACTCTTTACAAATACTCATGACCATAAAACGTAGTGCAATGATTGAGATTCAGGATAAAGATGAGGTCCTTGCCCAAATTATGCAAAACTCTTATGGTAAGGACCTGTATCAACACCACTACCTTGCATTCTTGCACTGCCCTTTACTTGATATCATACCTACAAATGCCTCTAAGTCTACTTCTTAGCTTTTCCATACACTACTTCCCTATAGTTGCAATATCAATCTATCACAACTTGATGTTGCTTGTGTCATGAATTTTTCCTTAACCATGGAAATCACACTAGAAAGAACACTAAATGTTAATAACCAACATATACCTAGCAATCTTCATTACTAACAATGTTGCAAGCTTATACAACAACATTCGCATGGGACTATCATGACATGAAGGGCATAGATCCTAGCCTATACATGCATAGAATTTATATTAATGAAGGCTCCAAGCCAGTTAGGCAGCCATAGAGGAGAATGAACCTAGTTGTGCGTGACATAGTCAAGACAAAATTACAAAAATTACTAGATGCAAGGTTTATTTATCCCATATTTGACAATCAATGGGCTCCCCATTGGTAATTGCGCCAAAGAAGGGAGGTAAATGGAAGGTATGTGTAGATTATAGGGAATTAAATGCAACAAGGAAAGATCACTTTCCTCTTCCTTTTATTGAGCAATCTTAAGCATATTCTTAGACTTTGCACATGATTCTATGGAGATTTACATGGATGGTTTCACCACTTATGGGAACTCTTATGAGGAAGCATTGACTAATTTGGAGAAAGTCCTTTAAAGGTGTCAAGATCACAATCTTTCTTTAAGTCATGAAAAATGTTTCACAATGATGACTAAAGGAGTGGTCTTGGGGCACTTTGTGTCCAATAGAGGAATATAGGTGGACCCTAATAAGATAGGAGTGAATTCCAATCTACCTATTCCTCAAAAGCAAAAGGATTTCAGAAGTTTTCTTTGCCATGCAGGGTACTATAGGAGGTTTATCGAGGATTTCAGTAAGATAGCGGCCTCACTATTTGTCCTTCTCTCTAAATAAATTGAATTTGATTGGAACCCTACTTGCCAAGAAGCATTTGAAGCCCTCAAAAAATACCTTATAAAGACCCTTGCCTTGAGAGGAACTAACTAGACAATTTTGTTCCACATACATATAGATACTTCTGATTTTTCCATAGGTGTTGTTCTAGGGAAAAGGGAGGGGAATTTGGAATATGCAATCTACTATATCAGTAAAAACCTTAAAGTTATTGAGCATAAATATACAATTACTAAAAATAAAATGTAAGCAGTGGTATATGCCAGTAACAAGTTCAGACATTACATCACTAGATACAATATTTTTGTTCATACATACCACATAGCTATAAGATATTTTATGAACAAACTAGAAGTTGGAGGGAGGATTGCTAGATGATTATTCTTAATGTAGGAATTCAGTATCACCATTGTGGATAAACCAAGGAAATAAAATGTAGTAGTTGAATTTATTTCAAGGCTACAAATAAAATCAACAGAAGAAGTAGTGGATGACTCCTTTCCAGATGAAAATTTGTTTGCCCTCTCTATGCAAACACATTGGTATGCAAATATAGCTAATTATTTGGTTGTAGGGAGGACACCACCACATCTCTCTCCCAGAGAAAGGTTCCATCTAGTGGCTAGTTATCTCTTAACATAATGAGAAGATGCATTGGGGAGGATGAAGTCTATGATATCCTTAAGGATTATTATGATGAGCCTTGTGGAGGTCACTTTGTAGCTAAAAGGACAACTCTAAAAATATTAAACACTGGTTACTACTGGGTTACACTTTGAAAAGGTGTAGTTAAATATATAAGGAGGTGTGATAAATGCTAAAGGATGGGAAGACCTACTTGGAGTGATTTTTCCCCTCCAACCACAATTGATCATTACACCATTTGATAAGTGGGGATTAGATTTCATTGATCCAATGGATCCCACATCTAATAATAAAGAATATATTTTAGTTTGCACAAACTATCTCACAAAGTGGGTGGAGGTGAAAACACTACAATTTTCAAGGGATGACAATGTTTCCAAATTCTTTTATGAAGAAATCTTCACTAGGTATGGTGTTCCTAGAAAAATAGTCACAAACCAGGGACCTCGATTTACTTTTGATTTTATTGACAAGTTAGCCAAGGAGTATGAGATTAGGCATCGAGAATCCACCCCTACCATCCATATGCTAATGGACAAGTAAAATTTAAAAATAACGAAATAGAAGGCAATCTCACCAAAACAGTTCAACTACATAGAAAAGACTAGGCAACAAGACTCCCTGAAGCAGTCGATGCATACAAATCAACTTGGAATGCCACAACAAGGTTCACACCATATGAATTAGTGTATGGGAAGAAAGTTGTCCTTCCAATTGAGTTTGGACATAAAACACTTCGCTCAACAATAGAACTTGGAATGGAGCTATTTTAGAAGCACATAAGGAAAGACTACATAGTTCCAATGATTTAGATGAAATCAGGATGGAAGCCATTCACCACATAGAAATTGTGTAGAAACAAAGGATAAGATTGCATGACCAGTTCATTAAAACTAAGGAGTTCAATGCAGGTGACTGGGAATCGCTATATGATTCCAGGTATAAATACCACAAAGGAAAACTATAGACAAGGTGGCTTGGCCCATATATGAAATTAAGCATGTTTTTCAAAATAGAGTGGTTCGGTTAACTACCATAGATTCAATCATATTCTCAGTATTGGTGAATGGCCATAGACTTGAGCTTTATAAGAATCCACTGCAAAAGGAAGAATTTTTAGATAATCTGTAGCAACAATTCAATTCAGAATTATATGCCAAACCTGCAGACATGGATAACATATCATGTGATACATTAGTAGAAGATCCAACCATCTCACCTATTGATGCTCATCAGGTATAAATTCTAAGAGTAACATCTCACGTGCATAGGAAACCATCTCCAACATTTATTTTTGGACGTGCACAATAGAGTTCACGAGACCTGTAGCAATAGCCCTGAGGCACATCAATAACAGGGGGCATATTGACCTGCTACCTATAGCACCTACCTACAGTTCACTTCACCCGCAACTACAAATTTTTGTTGCATATCACTTATGGCATTCAAACATGCAACAACTACTCTTCACTTCATGTATTATGCAACGTCACATCCCATCATTCATAACTTTGTACTTTTTACAGCTTTCCTTTCCCACATTCACAATTCTCGACCACATGCAAGCATCACACAAAACTCCTTTACCGACACGTCTATCTGTAACACTTCAAATTAAATTCCCATCATTTCAAATCCTTTTCTCATAGTTCCATGACAATGCTCAATTCCACTCACATGTGCCACCTTTCCATCACTACAACATAATAGGTATTTTTATTGTTATTAACTATAATTGAGATTAAATCGTACTGATTTTCATTCAACTTCAAAATCATGCACACATTTAAATTTAATGAATCAATTATCTCAAATTATTTGTAATTTATCCTTCCTGTCCTTTTCGTACCTACTATTTGAGGATGAATAGAAAAACTAAGTAGGGGGGCGAAAAAGGTTTGATTGTCATCCCAATTCCATTCATTAGCCATAAAGAATCTACCATAAGAAGTTGTAGAGCATGAGAGAAACATAGACAATGTAACATCCAAAGAGGCTAGCATTCAAAGTAATAACAAGAAATAACATAAGTTGTAAAGATTGGAACAATGGGAAGTGACATTATTAGAAGAGGACCAACAACATACAATTTAATATTAGAAGCTCAACAATGTCTTCCAATTTTTCAACAAGCTAGGTGGTTGGAGTACTTTCTCTTTTTAATCGAATTTAATGAAGTTACAAATCAAAAAATTTCAAGCACTTTGAAAAATGATGAAGCTATGGTTAGAGGGCTAACAATAGACATTTTAGAGGTATAAGTAGCAGAGGTTTCAGGGTTGCCAAGAACAAGAGAAGAATTCACAGCCATAGTAGATGGAATTATAACAAGGAATGATTTTACAATGCTAGGGGAGAATTTAGACTCTTTAGTTCAAAGTACAAAAAGACTTTCCTTACCTTGGTTTTGGGATTATGTTGCTTCTTACATAGTCAATTATTTAACCTGCACTCAAAGACAATCCATCTTGTATACTATGCATTTTTAACTCCTTAGTCACCTAAGCCATCAGAGGCTAGTGAATGTCCCTAAATTTTTATATAACCTATTGAAGAGAATGTCTGCTGAGTATAAGAGGAAAAGACACCAATATGCATTATCACATTTTTGCTTAGTCACCCTATTAATTAAGAGAAGTCTCAAAACCTAATTTCCCAATGTATCTTGGGAAGACTTTTTGTCCTATAATAATATCAATGATGTTCTCATGAGGCTAGAGGTAGAGGAAATGAAGGAGCCTTATACAACTATACAAGAAGGAAATGTGCCCTCTATTTCACCTATCACATCACTTACTCATAGCATCAGGGAGCATGCAGATCCAAAAGTGTAGGAAACATAACCTACAGCTTCTAGGGAACAACTCATAGCAGAGGAGGAACTAGATACCCTTGCCTCTACCAAGAGCCCTTCCAAGTTGAAGAAAAGGAAAAGTGTAACCTCTACTTATGCAGCCAAAAAGAAGTAGAAGAGTCCAACCCAACTAAGAAGGTGGTCACACCATCTCAAGAGGAAGAGCACTGTAAAGGGTAAGGCTAAAAATCAAAAGGAAATAATTGTTGTGGATGAATCTGAGACAGAATCCAAAGAGGAGAAGATTCCAAACAATGATGAGAAACCCAAAATATTGCAACCCCTATATCTAACCAACAATTCAAACTCCGAGTCTAAATATTTCTTACACCCAGGAAAAAGGAAATACCTTAATACAACCTAGTCTCAAAAGAAGGGTTTGTTTCATCTGATGAGGTTGAAGATGATATTTTTTAGAAAAAGAGGAAGAATTGGTTTTAAATGGAAGGAATGGGAGAAAGGAACTACATGAAGCCTTGCAAAGAATAAAAGAGTTAGAGAAAAAAATCAAAGGATACTAGTAGAGGGAGGAAGGATTAGATAAAAAAATGGGAATTAGAGAAAAGGTTGCATGCTTTTGAGTAGCAAGGTTCAAGATTGGAAAAATTGGCACAATTGGCCATTCTTGAGATAAAAAAAGGAGATCCACATCTTGTAAACCAATATACACCCCTGAGAATGACAAAGACCCCTACTATGGTAACACTTGGAATAGAACTATGGAATAGAGCACGAGAGAATTTTCTCAAAAAAAAAAGGAATGGGAGAAAGAAAAACCAAAATTAATATCAACACATACAAAAACTATTGAAAGAAAAGATGTAGAAATTAAGAAATTAAAAGTTAGAATGGAGGAGTTGGCTGAAAAAACAATAAAAAATTTACATTATAGACCACCTACTAGGGCCTACACTTTGTATCTACAGGAAAATTTCCCAGCTTTTAGTTCAATCAATTGATCAGTGATCTCCCAGTTTCCCTGTCTTTACCTAACTTGTTTTTAGAGACATATCAATGATCTACCCTAGATATGCAAGATCAGTTATGTGAATTCTACTTGCATAATCTTGTTATCCCTCATGATTCTTCTTGGAACCAAATCATGTTTGTGGGGGATGTTCAATCAAAGGAAATGACCTCATTTATGATAAATGAGCATCAAAGAGGACAACTTCTAAGGAACTATCAAGAAAAGGGAGAAATAATTTCCCTTTCTACTCAGAGAAAAAGTTGAAGATCCTCAGAATATAGCAAAATAGTGGATTGACTTGGTAGAAAGGAGGTCGGTGAGAGAAAATATTTTGGATTGTAGAGAGAAGGATTACAAAATATTTGAGGAATTAAAAATAGGGATTGGGAAAGAAGCACTTAATTTCTCTCAATACCCGTGGAGAGAATTAATTCCAAAACTAAAAAGAAAGGAGCCCCACTCAATCTTTAATTATGTAGCAGTAGTAAAAAAATCCATAAATACATTTCAACCTCCCTTGAAAATGAAATCACTTGATTTCCCTTAACATTTCATCCTCCTCTTCTCTTATTCCTAATCCCACATTGGATAGGAAGGAGATAGGAGATTGATGCAGTAGAGAAAGCCAAATGGGAGAAGATAACAAAGCAAAAAGGGTTCTACTTAAAGTAGGGTAAAGGGGTCACCAATATAGTGGACTACAAAGAGGTTGTAATGCAATATAATTAGAGACCATGAGTTTCTCAAGGATGAGAAAAAAGTTAAGTTGGGGGGATGATGAGCCATAAGAATACCCAATTTTCTTGTTGTAGTTTCATATTTTTATCTTATTTTTGCTAAACTTCAAAATACATTATCAAACCTTCTTCATACACTTTGAGTATTTCAAATCATTTGAAGATTATATATATTATATTAATGAATGCGTGTGTGAACTTTGAATGTCTACGAGTTTAGTAGAATTTCATGGTTAATCATAGTTGCTATCAATGAAAAATTCCTTAAAGGAATAAGACTAACCCCTGCAATGAAGAACCTATCAACCCACAACAAAGGATTCTCAACCTGCAATAGAAGGATGACAGTTCAATGTAACCAGAGGAGTTAATCTGCTACAACACAAACTTATTTCTAGAATGAGATGTAGACAATGATTTGAGGACATGATCATGGATGGAAAAGTTTCACTCCATATCTTCAATAATTATGGAAGGAGTCTGTTCCAATAAGGAATAACAATTATAATGGCAGTTGCCCTATTAGGGCATATTTCTAATTTATAATGGTTATCTTAAATAGTGTAGATTCCTTATTCGACTTCTACACTCTTGTTCTCACTAGTTATTATTTTATGTTAAAGGACATGGTCCTCTTTCTATTTTCATGGGAGAGTTGATATTTGCTTTTAGTTTTTTTATATTTTTCAAATAAGTGGACTCTCATAGACCCTATATAGGAGGGTACTCTAATGAGAATTCCAATAGCTAGATCTTTGCATGAATTAGATTGAACTGGAGATTTTATTACAATATTTTGTTCAATAACTATGTGTATGATTGGAATATAATAGAGAAGATAATTTGGTATCATGTTTTCTTGATTTAAATAATTAAAGAAGATATCATGGATGCAACAACTCAAGCAAGGGCCAATTGAAGTACTGCAAAGCCATGTTAGTGTAGATAATTAATTAGATTATACATTGTAATTTATAGTTTATAGTTTCTAGCTTATATTAGATTGAATGCTACATTTTGTTTAGACTTTTGAATGATTAGTTGAATTAGGGCATATGCTACAACATAAATAATTATTAGTTGATAAGTACTTGTAGCAGTTAACAGTTATTATTATTTTCTTATCTAATTCTTTAGGTAGGATTTATTTCCAGATAAAATATTTTGATGATTTTATCCATGTTCAATCACCCATACTTAGTCAATATAGGAGGTATAGGATTATTGAATGCATATATGGTGCCGACATCATCTAAAGTCTATGAATCCTTGGTTGAAAATTTAATGAAGCCCTCTCTTCAACGATGAACTACTTAATTTAGGGATCTATAAGTCTGTTAAGCCATATGCATGATCATTTACATTCATTAATTAGACATTAGGGGAAGCTCTACATTGTTCTATGGAAGCTTTAACTCATAGGCCACTTCACCGATCTACTTCACAGTTCTATATGGTCTATAGTACTTGGGTTCAAAAGTTTCAACCCCACTCTTCTTAATAGTAGTCTATTTATATGGATGTAATATGAAGAAAACCAAGTCTCCCACCTCAAAGAACCTCTTTGTTCTTTTTTGGTCTACATAAATCTTTTTTTTCTATGTCTATTGCAATTTATTGTTTAGTTCCCTCAATATCTCTTGAGTGCACTCCATCAAGTCACTTGTTGTTGGGACTCTACTATCTAAAAGCAATAGATCAACGAAATATAGTGCATCATAACCATATAGAGCCCTATAATTTTTCATCCCAATGAACATGTGGTATGAATTATTGTAGCAATATTCACCCATTTACAACCATTTGATCCATGTTGTCTACTAGTATAAGACATAGTTCCTTAAGTACTATTCAATCCACTTATTCACTATCTCTATTTGTCCATCATTTTGGGGATTGTAGTTGGTACTTGGTGTTAGTTTTATACTTGTCAAGTAAAATATTTCTTTCCAAAATAACTCAAGAATATGTTATCCATGTCACTGACAATGTTATTGGGCAAGCCATGTAATATGAATATCTCCTTGAAGAATATGTTTGCCTCTTGATTTGCCTTGAAATTTGAAGCAATAGTAATAAAATGTGCATACTTCATCAGTCTATCAACCGCAACATAAATATAGTCTCTATATTGTACCTTGGGTAAACCTGTGATGAATTCCATGGATAAGTTTTCTCATTTTTGTTCAAGAACTGGTAGTGGTTGAAGCAAGCTCGTTGAAAAAATTGTTCTTATTTATTCTACTAGAAATTAATGCACTTTTTAATATGCTTATGGAAATCCTCCTTTAAGCCCTTCCATACAAACCTCTCACAAATCTTCCTATATGTCTTATAGTAGCCTTGATGTCTTATTGTTGGGGTATCATGAAATACTTTAAAAATATTTTCCTTGATCTTAGACTTAGGTACCAATAAATTATATTGTTTTCACAGAGGATCAACTCTTCCATCACAACATACATGTCATATTTCATAACCTCATCAAGGATTCTAGTAGCAAATTTATTCCTATCATACTCAACAATAATGGAAACCTTCCAATCAGTAGAAAGAGCATATAATGAGCATAGAGTTGGTCTCCTAGAAAGTTCATTAGCTACCACATTCCTCTTGCCCTTCATGTAATCTAATTCAAAATCATAGGCCTGCAACTTGCTTATCCTTTTTGTTGGAGATCATTCAATTTTTTTTAGCCAAGAAGAACTTCAAACTATTATGATCAATCTTCACAACAAATTTTCCACAAAAAAAGTACTGCCTAAACCTCTCTAGTTCATGCATAATTTCCAACATCTCCTTATCATAAATGAAATACCTCTTCTCTATATTGCTTACTTTTCTAATCTCAAATGCAAGGGGATGACCTTTCTAGGTTAGGGTAGCTCCAATACCTCTCCAAATGCATCATATTCAATGATAAAGGGAAATGAAAAATCAAGAATAACAAGTACACAACATGAGCTCATTACTTCTTTTGACTTATAAAAAAATGTGCATTTTCAGACCACTCAAACTCTCCCTTCTTTTTTAGATCAATCAAATGAACAACCAATTGAGAAAATCCTTTCACAAACCTCATATAGTGGCAACATAATCCCATAAATCCTTTCAACTATATTGAATTAGTGGGAGGTAGCCAATATAGATTTGCTTGGATCTTTCGCTAATCCACTTGAACACCATTGGAACTTATGACATGTCCTAGATGAAAAATATCTTCCAAACCAAACTCACATTTGGACAAATTATCAAAGAAATAATGCTACTCCAAAATACCCAAAATTGTATCTAGGTGTTCCAAATTCTCCTCCCAAGTTTTACTATATATCAAGATATCATCAAAGAACACCAATATAAGTTTTTTGAGTTGTTTACTAAATACTTGGTTCATGCATGATTGAAAATTGGCTAGAGCATTAGTAAGACCAAAAGGCATTGAACAAAAACTCAAAATGTCTATAATGACACCAAAAGGCTATCTTCTCAATATCTTTGTCCCTCATGTGGATTTGATGGTATCTTGATCTTAGATCAATCTTGGATAAGTACAAAGGTCTATGTAATTCATCTATGAGATCATCTATTGTTGGAATAGGATATCTATTATTTATGTTCTTCTTGTTCAAGGCCCTCTAGTCAATACACATTCTCATAGTATCATCTCCCTTCTTCACAAGAACTACTGAAAGATGCAATTGGATTGGAGTTAAGTATTATGAATCTCATTTTAAGAAGCTCTTTGGTAGCCTTCTCTATCTCCTCTTTATACCCTCTTGGATGACAATATAGTGCAGTGACAACAATTTTATCACCTTATTCTAATTGTATAAAATTTTAAACCCTCTATTTTGTGGTAGTCTTGGAGACATGTCACTGAAAGGTACATAATGCTTGTCTAGAATTTTTTGAATATCAACATGATGAGTACCTTTCTTGATTGATGAAGACTTTATGGGAAGAATCAAGCATTTTTTTCCCATGATACTTGGCCTCTGCGAAATATTCTCTCCATCCTCTTTACTATCACCACTCATGGAGCTCCATTAAAGATCCCTCTAAGGATAATTTTCTTCCTATATGTTGTGAACTTAACTTCCTTAGTTTGGTAGTTTTTATTTACCCACCTAGAGAGTGCAACCATTGTACACCCAAAACCATATTAATGTCTCCTAAACTGACCACATAAAATCCATCACATACCTTATGGTCACCAACAATTACATTGAGTTTCTTGATTAGTTTGTTGTATGTGATGCTAAATTTATTAGTTGTTATGACACTAAAACCTTCAAAATTTTCCACCTTCAATCCTCTCTTCATCACTAAGACTTCACTGATAATGTTGTGGGTAGCCCCACTATTGAAGAGAAAGTCCATACTCTATCCTACAAGCACTCCAAAAACCTTGAAGGGAAGATATTTTGGGACTCCTAAGATAGAAACACATGTACTCTCCCTTGTGAGTGTGTTCTTCAACAATATGATCAAAAAAATCTTCAAATAGATCTAATTCATCCTTTGAATTTGAATCTTTATCTGACACCATTTCTATGTAATGTATTTTCCTTTACCCAAGAATCTATGTCCAGGAGTCCACAACTCTTCGTAAGAGAAACACAACTTCTTCCTCCTGATCTCATTATTTCTATTTCATTTTGCTTGGTTTTGGAGTTAATACCTTAGGTTGAAGGAGGTTCTTATGAGAGGGATTTTGGTGTAGTATTGGGGGGGAATTCTTGGAATATAATTTATTTTTGGTCACTAAATCCTCTAAAATTAGGGCTCTTTTGATGGATTCTTCCAAGGAATGTAGATCAAATGCTCTTACCAAAACCCGAGTGAATCAGATAGATCATCTACAAAAAGAATTATGAGTCTCTTTTCTGTGACATCTAGAACAATCATTGATAACTTTTAAAATTTTGTCACATAGTGCTCAACTATACCCTCTTGCTTCAATTGTGCTAACTCCCTAAAGTGAATATTTGGATCCTTCATGTAAAACCTCTCCATCAATATTTGTCTTAACTCCTCTAGTGTAGTGATTGAGCCATGTACTTGGGTCACCATGCCATGGTACCACCACTCATGAGCCAGACCCTCTAGGTGTAAGGTGGCAATCTTAATGGCCTCTTCTTAAAACATGGGGATTAAGAAGAAATATATATCTAACTTCTACAACCATGCCCTGGCTAAATAACTCCCTGATCCACCATACACGTGGGTATATTGTTCTACCCTAGGTGTTGTTGAATATCCCTATGGGGCCACTACTCATACCTTCTCCTTTTATGCTCATTTTTTTCTTCATCTCATAATAATCAACAAAATTTATGTCATGATGGATGGAAGAATCCAAAGAATTATATTCAATGTGATACTTCACCATTTCATCATCTTGTCATGGCCGTATAGGTTGTTCTTCTTCTAGGAGTTATGTATCATCTCTCTCTAGAAATTTGGCTTTGAACTTCTTCAAGATTGGGTTAATTGAATTTGTTGAATTATTCCTTTTGTCTCATTTGGAAATTAGATCTTCCAACAACCCATTGTTGATTCATTTCTTTCAAATTCCTTACCATCTCTACCATGGACTTCCTTGAGGTAGATTTAAATTCTTTATCCAACTCTTTGTTTTAGTCCTAATGACCTCCCTGAAGTGGGCTTCCTCATTTCTATCACGTCTATAGTTTCTTTTTCTCTTTTCCCTTCACAAGTACCTAATTTCTCTATCACCTTTTTCCATGAAACTGCATCACCACACACTCATAGGTTGGCAAGAAAGGTGCTCTGATACCATTGTAATGTCCCTTCTTGAATACCTAATGAAAATAATAGATTCACAACCAAACAAAAATATTCACCAAATTTAAAACATAAACAACAACCTTACCCAAATATTTCCAAACAACAACAATTAATCATACTCATATAGTAGCTATTGACTAGCTAGTCAACACATGAACTTGCACAAAATGAATCAAAATCCAACAATAATTGATATTGATTATTATTAGATCTCTACAATCAAAGGGGTGTTATGACATTCATTACAACAACAACAAATAACACTTACAAATATGTAACAAATGATGGACTCACAAAAATACCGAAATGTGTTGTAAAGTTAAAGCTCCAATACACTCCCTAAGTGAGAATACCCTCTATAACCAAAGGGTTTTCTTTCTCTGATACGAACAATCAATGGGTTTTTATCCACTAATCACAATATCCTATGGTTTTCATCTGTGAAATATCACTTGAACATAAAGTGCTTAAAAGATACAATAACATAACATGCATCCTTACAATTAAAATATTTTCCTAGTTGGCTTAGACCCAAAATGGCGTCAAGGCCCAAATTTTAATTCTACATGCTACATCATAGGTTTTCCTTATAGGCAATACATAATTTCTTGTTAAAGGTTCATATATTCTCCTGCTAACTTGGCATGCATCAAGCAACAACTCCAACCCTTGATAGGTCCTTGGCAACACAAGGTCAAAACCTCAATCCCTGACCTCCAATAGCTCCTTAGCATGGGTCAAGTGGTATCTTCGAACCTTGACACCTATTTTTTTTTTTAATATGAGTAAAGTTGCATGATGAATTCTCAATCTCCAACAACTCCCTAATAGGTGTTAAGTGGCAACCTTGATTCCTAAACTCCGACATCTCCCTAGGTGAGCAATCTCTTAGCTAGTTTTTGAAAAAGGAACACAAAATTTACAATGGAGTTGATTAAAAAATAATTTGATGCAGATTCTATCATGTAGGTTGGTAGGGATGAAATTCACCATGGGTCATTAAATTCTTACAAAAATACTCTCCTTCATCACAAAAGGACAACTACAATTATCCTTTGGAAAAATCAAGGAAGGTGGTGAATGAGGTCGCTTCTCATGCAATGTAGCTTTAGTTAGGGTGGGTATTTGAAAATTATCATCTGATTTTAGATGCATTTCCTTTAATGTTCAAAGTTCTATGTTTAAAGGGTTGTAAATTTTTCTAGTGCTTTGTGCCAAGAAAACTTATAGTTTTTATATTTTTTGGTTTCAATTTTTGTATAAAGGGTGTGACTCCCCTAAAGTCATCATCTTATTACAATAAAATTTTAATCAATGGGGCTAATTATAACCTAAGGCAATATAAGTTATAATTGTAGTGACCAATTAAAACCTAAATTACTTTAAATTTGCAAGTTTCTGCTAAATTATTATTAATAAAAACATTTATGCATATCTTACATAATGTGATATTCTATGTGAAAAGACCATCTTAGACATCACTAAGATTTTGTTCTAATTTAGATATACTTTGAGTGAAATGGAAACCTTCATCATAAATAATATTTTCATTTAGTTCAAAGCATTATAAGTATTATATAAATGGTTTTTAAACTATGTACAAATAATATTTGGGTATTTGTAATCAAATCACACTATGTTGAATTACATAAAAATGACGATAATGATGAAGGTTATCCTTTTGCTTAGATTATTACATATATGTCATTTAAGATTCCTTATGTAAAAATATTCTCTATGTTTGATTACTATATTCTTACTCACTTTTATGCAAAAAAGAGAATATTTTTACTTGATTAAGTTGTGAATTATGTTATGAAGAGGTAACTTATCACACATAATGAACCATTGCAATCTTTCCTTGTATCTAAACTCTTCATTTTATGGAAAAATCATTGCACTCTATAAATCTTGGCCTTTAAGATTACAGAGCCACTCTTCTTGTGTAATCTTCATAGAGATATGGTTTTTCATGGACCCACCCATTCAAGAAAGTCACTTAAACATTATCTTCAATTCTCCCTCACATGAGATAAAGGTGGCTATTATAGAGGTTATTGGCATCAAATAACTAGAACATGGCATCATAAGTCATGTAAATTTCAAGGTATCATCTTATTTCCTATCCAATTTCCTACAACTTAAAATAATCCATAACAACAGTGGTATTAGTGGCATAAATGTTTTCCTGAACATGATTTAGACTTAGGTTAGATGTAATGGTAGCAATGGACTAGTAATTTTGTAAGAGAATTAACCAGTTTTTTATAATAAGTTTAAAGGCCTGACTTCTATGGGAGCACTATGTAAACTAGAGTAGAGAATCATGGGGCTTGCTTAGAATCTCCAAATAAATTGGGAAGTCCTCATAATAAGTAATTTGGGAATTGTGGTTGTGGGAGTTGACACCATTTTCTATAGAATGTGCAATTCCTTTATTTTTATTTTTATCCCTTTAGATATAGAGTTCAATTCAAGTGTGTCTATCAGGAAACACTATTACTTCTAGGTATCACCCAAAATTCTATTTACAATAAATGAAATTATGACAACTTTTTGTAAATAGTTCAATATAATAGTGTTGTTGATCATGGTAGGATCTTTCCTTTGAAAAATGAACTCATTTAATATTTTTTCAATCTCATATATAATATAATTTATAAAAAATATACTTTTTATATAGAATAAGTGTTACTATTAAACTAGTTATATAGTTGATGAATGCTTAACCACTCTATAGTTTATCCAATCTCATAAATAATCAATCATTATACACCTATAGTATATTGCTAAATACATCTATGGTGTTTACTTTATTTTAACCATGAAGATATTAAAATGCATCATAAATTAATTTATATTCTCAAATCTTTAAATCTCCTTTTAAATCCTTAATGGGGCATAGAGTAAATATTTTAATTATTTATATTAAAATAAACCTATTATAGTCCCCACTAGTTAACATGTCACCTTTTTCTAGCCAATGATGTTGCCTCCTACTCTAACAATCTTATTTTCTCCTTGGACACCCCAAGTTGTTGATGTTGTTTGATCTGATAATGTAGGACCAATAAAACATGTGCCTTTATTTTATTACTATAGGTTCTTAATAAAATATTACTTAGCCTATAAGGAATCTTGGTAGAGGTTTGGATGAATATGATGGAGAAATTGGACCATGGGATGTAAGTGGAATTTTCCCTATTGACTATTTTCTTGACTCAATACTATGTATGTTTTTTAACATGGAAATATCTTTTTTAACCTCATATAATACAATAATAAATTTTACACAAAATAAGAGTTACTACTAGAATTAATCATATATCGACGTGTAGCAATAACCATACACATAAACATGTAGAATTAATAACTTAGTCATTTGAATAAAAATAAAATTAATGTGGGCCCAAAAACAACTCAACATTTTCTAGCTAATGGTCTTGCCTCTCACTCTAATCATTTTTATTTTCTCCTTGGAGTTGTGCTAATTATTCATAAATTTTAATGTGATGGTGCTAGATAAACTAAACATGTGCCTTTATTTTAGTATTACTAGCACTAAATAAAATCACACATGACCTTGAAAGGTAATGCAAATCATTTGAAGTGGCCACAAAATGATACTTATCTTTGAAAATAAATGGCACATAACCATTTCTAGCCTATGGTGTTATCTCTTATTCTAACCATCTTTATTGGGACCTCATATATGTGATGAATTGATTACATCGTCTACTTTAGTTTGGGAGAAATTGAGTTGTATAAAGCATGCTTCTAAGATATTTTTTTACTATTTTTAATAATTTCACATTTGACTTGGCCATGCAAATCATATTAAGGTGTCAATTAAATATTGTGAATGTCATTTTTTTACTTTCTAAGATTCTTTTTAATATTTTTAACAATTTCACATTTGAATTAGCTATTCCAATCATATTATGGCACCCCTTAAATATTATTAGTCATTTTTTAGTTTTTATATATTTCTCTAGTGATGTTGGTTAGTTGATTCTTTAGTATGGTTTTATTTGCAAATTGTAGCATGAAATATTATTTCAACACTTAAACAAGATTTCTAATTGGATTTATTTTATCATAAGCTTTGGAGAATTAAAGTCATTTTCTTCAATGGATTCCAATATTAAATTGTATATAAAAATCTTAAGCATGATTTCATTGATGGTATTTTAGTCTTAAGGATTAACAAATTGTTGGAGTAATTAGGACATCACTTGATAATTAATTAATCATTAATTATTAGGTCCCTTATTACTTTATACTTAAGGTAAACCTAGAAGTGTTTTTTATTATTAGATTAGGCTAAATATAGGTCAAGTTATCTCATTGCATGAGATTATGATGCTTGCCTCAATCTAATCAAATCCTCATCTAGGGTTGCTTTTTCCTTTTATAAGGATTGATCCTTGATTGTAACTATTATCTAGCTATTCATTATTCAATACATAAGGCATATTAAATGTTTTTGTGGATCAATTCATTCTCTCTTTGTTTTGATTATATGGGAAAAATAGGTTTTGAAAGGACCTGAAACCATTCACAACTATAGATACAAAATGCTACTCTAAAGATGTAACAATAACCTATCAACAACAACCATCAACAAAAAGCAACAAAATAACAAGAAAGAAACAAAAACCCAACAGTAAAGAAACAAACGAAGAAAAACATAGAACTAGACACTACTTCATGTTTCTTAAGGTGTTGGCCACCTCAAGTTCTTGGTTCCTATGAAGGCCAATCGTGTCCAACACTTATTTTTTCTTGTCCTCAAAAGTCTTCCTCCAGTTACCCATCCCTCTAGCAGTAGGGCCTTTAACACCGTCCTTTCCAAATTTTTGTCCCTTTTCCTTTAGTCACATGACCCTTCTCCATCAGCTCAAAAAAATATAGCTGGTCTTCTCTAAGCTCACTGATCTTGTGGAACAAGACCTCCAATGAATCTGTGCTATTCTTAATAGAAATATGATAGACATGGAGTAATTTCTTGATGTTTGTGTTGGTATCCAACACCTTGGCCTCTAAATCAGCTAGGTGTTGTTCACATAGGGACTTGAAATCAGAGAACGAACACTCAAGATCAACAATTATATCAATGAAAATATCTGAGGCACAACCTTTTGGAATATTCTGCACATTCTCTTTCAATCCCCTGATTTTGATGTTAACCCTATTGAATTCCTATAGAGTCCACTTTTCCCATTTGAAAGTACCAGCAACCCCCATCCTCGCCATGTTAAGGAGTTTGAACATTGAGGTGGAGTCATCATTAAGATAGGAGTACTCTGATAGGGGGTTAACCTTAAGAGGTATTGGCTTCCCATGCTTCTACTTCACACCCTCCTCCTCTTGCATAGGTTTCTCACCAACAGGTTCCACACTTGGTGTGCTTCAAACCGAGGAGTCATCAATGTCATTTGTCTTCTCCTCAAGAGTCTTCTCCTTGCTATGCTAAATGGTGTACTTTAAAACATCTTTTGTGTCTTGGTTCCTCATCTTGGAAATGCGCTTAGAAGTCCTTTTGGGATTCTCCTTGGTTTCCATGATCACAACATTCTCTTGTAAACCCTTCTCCTTACCTCCTACCTTAGCATCAACCTGACCAATATTCATAGCATCATCCTTGGAACCGGAATCCCCAAAACCCACTTCTGTGTCATTTCCAATAGACTGGGACTCTGACTCTTGAAGAATAAGCTTCTTGGCTACCTATTTTCCTTTAGGGTTTCCCTTCTTTCTCTTCTTAGAAGGGGCAGCCGCAAGGGAGGGAGACCCATCCTCTCCTTCATCATTCCACCCCTCCTCAGCCATGGTGGTATCCAAACCAGACAAGCTAGAGTCAACACTTAAAGTCTTTTCCTTGCCCTTAATTGAGGTGGCATGAATTAGGGCTTTCACATACTCCATAATTAACAAGATAAGGCCCTCATGCAGAACTGATGCCTTCCTATTTTTCAAATGCACATACATAGAGACCTCCATCAAGGAAAGGAGAAAGAAAGGAAATGAAATAAAAATCCCATGCCTAAAATGATTTAAAAGAGTAAAATAACGGCCTAGGATTGTAGCGAACCTTCCTTCTAGAGTCACATACCGCATGATAATTTCTGCAATATCTGCCTAGATTTTCTTTAGAGACTTCCACTCGTAGCCCCAGGACTCCATCTTGATGAGTTTTTTCCATTCATCATATCCTTAAAGAATTGAGCCATTGCCTCCTCATAGCTCTCCTTATCTTTGAAGAATTTGTGGCCAGCCATAGCCATCCTAATCACACCAACTATAAGCTCCTCATTGATGTCAAATACCATTCCCTTGATTTGGAGCTTACGATTGTGCCAATATGAAACAAATTCTACCAAAGCATTAGGATAATGTCCATGCAGTCTTTCTAGGAATGACATAAATTTACCATGTTTGAAGATCCTTCAAATTTTCTTCTTCTTCCTCAAACTAGCATAGGAATGGGGCTCAATTCTACTTCAGTCACCCCCATATTCACAAAAACTAGTAGCAAAAAACCTTAGAAAGAAACATTCAACTGAGAGCCAACAAGCTAAGTGATACTCACAAAACATGTGAGTATAATGATGGTACTAATGGTAAAATAAAGCCACCACATAAACTCAGCCAAATCCATCATTTCATATTAAAATATTAGCTACCTCGGGAAGGAGGGAGTACTCCTCCCATGCCCTATACTCATTAATTTTTACAGCTTCATTAGTGAAATTTTTTTCCAATGAATTTCCCTCTTGATATATGTGAGAAACACAAGTTTCCTCACAAGATCTCAACATCATAATAGAATCCTTAATCAACTGATCGACAGTCCAACTAGGCTTTTGGGTTCCATGTAGACAGTTGATGATGTCTAAAGAGTCTCCTTCCACCCATAGTTTATAGTATCCCTTATCCAAGGCAAATTTAATACTTATAAACATAGCCTCAACCTCAGCACAGTGATTTTTTTGATTTCCCAACAAGAGTGCCACTATGCTCAAGAGCCTTTCATCCTCATTCCTCAACACCCCCCACAACTAGCAAGACCAAGGTTACCCTCGGTTGCCCCATCAAAATTAATTTAACCCACCTTGAAGGTGGGGGCTTCCACTTAGTACTCAATCTAACATTTAAACTAGACTTAGCAGCCTTAGACGGAATAAGGGGAATCTTCCAATTAGAAATCACCAACAAGTCATACCTAGCCAAATAAGAGGACAGAGCACAATGTGGAGCATCAGACCTAATAAGAGCAAAGTTTTTCAATATTTCCCATGAATCTTAATGAAGAGACTATTTATCTTGAGTTTAGAATTGTGGAAAATTCTGTTGTTGTGTTCTTTCCATATACCCCAAGCAATATTTGGGGCCATAAGATCCCACATTCGTTGAAGAATGGGGGAGGATGAATGGCACTTCCATTGTTCAACAAAACTACAAAGAGAGTCTGGGAAGACCTAGTACAGATTCCAAAGGCCAAGAAAATTACTCCAGAGAAGAGAAGAAAAACTACAACCAGGGAGAAGGTGAAAGGAACTCCCCGCATCAGCTTCATAAAGGACACATCTATTCAGAATTGCAAATCCCCTTTTGCAAAGATTATCTTGAGTTAAGAATTTATTTTGCACAAGCAGCTAGAAGAAAACATTCACTTTAGGGATCAACATCTTATTCCATAATTTCTCTTAGAATGAAAAAGAGTTAGGATTCTCCAACGAATTAACAAAGGCAGAGGCCATCAAAAACTTACCATTGGCATAGGGGGCCCAAACTACCCGATTTGGTCTTGGATAAAGAGGAACTCTGACGTTGTATAAAACCTCCTGAAGGACATTTAGCAACAGATTCCATTCTTGAAAATCCTTTCACGCCCCATTCTGAATATCATCTACCACCAAGTCACCAAAAAGGTGTTTGCATAATGAAACAAAAGGAGGGGCCCAAGGATGATTGAATAAAGGCTCAAAATTGCATCAAGCGTCTTCCCAAAAAAGAATTCTGGAACCATCACCCAACATCCATCTAACATCATTAGCAATCAGGTCCTTGTAGGGGATAATATTTCTCCAAAAACAAGAACCAACAGGGATTTCATCAGAAGCAAGTATATTCCAAGATCTCCCATAACCATTCAAATATTTATTTCTAACCAGAGAGGCCCAACCAACTTCCCCATTGAGGAGCCTCTAGATGTTCTTCGACAGTAAAGCGTTGTTAAAAGCTCTTAAATTTCTAATCCCCAGATCACCCCACTTCTTAGGCCTACAAACTAGGTCCCACGCCACAAGTGGAATTCTAGCTTTAGCTTCAACAACTGACCACAAAAATCTTTTCATAATCTGTTCCATTTTCTCCTCAAATTTAACAAAAATTCTAAAAAGACTCATGGCATACATGGGGAGATTCTAAAGAGTAGAAGAGATGAGTTGCACCTTCCTTGCCTGGTTGAGAAGCACACCCTTCCAGCCCACCAGCTTTCTACTGAACTTATCCAAAAGTCTGAGCCAAAAGGAATTTGGAGTCTTAGAAATACACAAGGGGGGCCCCAAATAGGTTGAGGGTAGATCACGCCTATTGCAGGAAAGGATCTTGGCTAGCTTCAGTTGGAGAAATTTAGGGGCATTGAGGAAGAAAATTTGACTCTTGGGAAGATCAATACGTTGCTTAGATGCCTTCTCATAAGCCTCAATCAACCTCTTAACAGTCCTTATTTCATGAACATATGATTCACCCATCAAGATAGTGTCATAAAAAAATTGTTCATGAGTAATAGGCTCACATCTAGAAGAGGGGGAGAGACCCCTCAAGGAACCAATAGATAAAGCCTTTTAAATATTCTGACTGAGGGCTTTTGTGATCAGAATAAAAAAGTAGTGGAGAAATAGGGTCTCCCTACCTCAAACCTTGCAAACTCTAGAAAAAAGGAGAAGGAGATCCATTCACCAAGGAGTCAAAATGAGTTGTTCAACAAGTTGTAGAAACTTCTGAAAAAATCCAAATTGAGCTAAAATGGCTAGCAAGAACTTCTAACTAACCCTATCATAAGCCTTAAGAAGGTCCAATTTCAAAAAAAAACTTGGCTTCTTGTTAGAGTTAAGAGAATGGGCTAGTTCATGGACTATAATAATGGAATTCAATATCTGTCGACCCATAACAAAACCACTTTGGTGCTTTGAAATCAGCTCGAGGAGAATCCTCTGGAGCCTAGTGTCTAGTACCTTTGAGAAAATCTTGTAGATGGAATTATAGAGGTTGATCCGATGGTAGTCTCCAAAGCCATTAGCATTAAAAGTCTTGGGAATCAAGACAATGAAAGTCACATTCAATTCTCTAAGTAATCTTTTGGAACCAAAAAATTTCTTGGTGGCATTAATCAAATCCTCCAGTACAATCTCCCAACATGATTGAAAAAATAAAAAAGGAAAACCATTAGGCCCAGGGGCCTTGTTCCCCTCAAAAGAGAAAACCACCTCCTTAATCTCGAAAGAAGAAGGAATAACAGTCAGATCCCTATTAAGATGCTCTGAGACTAGCTGAGGGATGACATACAGAGAATCCTCCACACTCTGTTGGTCCCAATCAAGGTCATCTCTGAGCATATGCTCAAATTTTTTTGTAGCAACTCTCCTAATATCATCCTCATCAGTCAACAACGAACCATCAACCATGATGGAGGAGATCAGGTTCGACGATTTATGTCTGAGGGCAGTAAGATGAAAGAACTTAGAATTTCAGTCCCCAGACTTAAGCCATATAGTGCGAGATCTCTACCTCCAAAAGTCTTCCTCCTTTGCAACAATATCATGAAGCTAAGCCAAAAAAAATCCTCCTGCAACTGAAGCTCCTCCGACAAACCCTTAGATCAAATTTCCTCTTGAACAAGATCCAACCGTTGAATAAGAGTCTTCCTAGAATAAAAAATTTGACCAAAAGACTCTATTCCACTTCTTGATATTTCTCTTCACAAACGCCAACTTCTTAGCCACTTTGAACATCACACTCCCATCAATGCGCACTTGCCACCAACTCTTAATACACTCCATAAACCTAGGATCCCTTAATCACATATCTTCAAAACATAAAGGAAAACATTTTTTACCCTCGATCTTATAAGCCAAAAATGAGATGGGGAAATGATTTGAACCACACCTCGTAAGTGAAGAGAGGGAGCAAGAAAAATCCACAAACCATGAGGCCAAAATAAGAGCTCGATCCATTCTGACTTGGATATTCTCAACACCAACTCTCTTGTTGGACTAGGTGAACTTGGAATCTGTCATCTTCACATCGATAAGAGCATTATCATCTATGAACATTCTCAACTCCAGGCGGCTGTCAGGATTGGCCTGAGTACCACCCAATTTATTGATATCACATAGGGGAGTATTATCCCATTACTAGCTAAGGGAGATCCAAAAAATTAGCCCAAAGAAAACCAAGCTTGTCCCATAGCCTCTTCCTAGCCCTCTTCAAGTTGGGAGCATAGACATTGGAAATAACCTAGGAGGAATTATCCCTAAGAAGAACAAACCTTGTATCCACATGATTGAAGCCAACCACAACTGAGAAACCTTTAATCAGCTTAGAATTCCAAAAGGTAGCAAGACCACCTGAGCCCCCCTTGAATCTAAACCCATGAAAACCACAATCTTTGAAAAAGAAAATATTTAAAGTCTCCAACTTAACAATTTGTATTTTGGTTTCTTGAATCAGAAAAATATCTGGCTTATGGTCCTAGATCAGGTTCTTTAGGAGGTCTTGCTTATGCACATTATTTAACCCCCTGATGTTCCAAGAGATGATCTTCAATTGCACAAAGAGGGGGTGCTCTTAGAGCATAGATCAAAGAGGGTCTTCTAAACACCCTTGACAATATCCTACTTACAATTCCTCTCCCTAATTTTCTACAAGGAGGGCCTCCCTTGACCCTCTGTTCAGAACCATAGTCTACTTTTTGCCTTCTCATGGTAACTCCTTTATGGGGTTGAGGAGAGGAAGAAGAATTCTTCTTCTTTCTACCCCACATTGAAATAAAACATTCATCTTCCTTGCTACCCATATCAACAACCACTAAAGCTCCCTCTCCACCCACAAGACCAGACGCATGATCTGGGGGAGAAGAAGGAGCAACATTTGACTCCAAAATAATGTGTTTAGGGGAGCACAAAGTATCTGAAACATGATCTACATCAATATCTTCAAAATGTCCTACAACCTCATCCTTATACTTCTTGGTCTCCTCACCGCCTAGGGATGAGAAGCAATATGATCCTCATTATTGGTTGCAACCTCCAGAGTGTTACCAACATCGAAATCACCCTGCTTAGGAGGAGTAGAAGACCCCTTAGCTTCCTTGACCTTCCAAACCTTAGATTGATAGAAAACCTTAGGAGGAGCCGCCTTAAAAAGGAAGTCCTTAACCCAATGGCTCGATTTTTTGCATTTGAAGCACATAAATGGAAAATACTCAAAGACAAACTATTGTTTACAACAACCCACCTTTGAGTTTAGTTGAAAAAATTCAGGTAACACAACATCTTGGTCAATCATGACACATAGCCTAGCTACAACAAACACCTTCTAGAAAGAGTGGCCTCAACAATAGAAACTAGGAATCCAAAAGAGTTTGCAACCGCCTTAAACACCTCTTCATCCCAATACTCCAAAGGAAGATTAGACAGATTCACCCAAACAAGAGTCGAATGAAAAATGAACTTTGACAGGTCCATCCCAGGTTCCCAAGGGAATAACACCAAGGTAAGATGACCAAAGATCCACGACCCTTTGAAAAAAACTGCCCTTAAATCTTCATCACAGGAAAAGGCAAAGGAAAAGAAGCCTTTAGCCATAGCCACAACTTCTACCTGCCCCTTCAGAGCCCACTTCTTATGAACCTAGGAGCGAACCTCCTTAATATTAGGTCTAGGACCCAAAAACTTGCCCACTAGAGAAAAGTCCATTCGAGCTATGTTTTTATCCACAATAGAGTCCATAATGGACAAAGAAAAACCACCTTCCACGTTTGAAGAAGAAACTGATTCGGAAGTGACTCCTTTACCTTTAAGCTTTGAAGAAAAAAAGTTAGCCCATCTTTGCTCGAGCAAAGAAGACTTCCCCACTGGTCAAGACTTTTCCACTGAAACATGCTCAACTCGAGAATCTTTTTGTTTAGCCGCTGATGATTCACCAGTAGGGGCTCGTACAGTAGCACCAAATCCCTCCACATGACCCGTAGGGGCCTTTGGAGCTCGAAGGTCTGACGCCTCCATCGACGGAAAACTAGGACATGCTTCCTTGGAAGCCTCAACCGCACACTGCTCCTCAGAGTTTGCAGCTTTGACCGCATCCATGCCACATGATCCATCCTTCCCAACAACATCAAGATAAAACACCGAGTCTATATGCTGACCAAATTGGAAGTCGCCATGATCACTAGGGAGCGAGTTCAAATTCAAATCACTCAGTCCTGCCTCACTAACGGTCTTTTCCACAATGGTCTTTGTTGCATGAGCATATCAATGGATTTTTCTCTTTAGATGTGATATGTGTTTTGGTTGCAGGTTATTTCTAGTAGTTGTTGGGTTCACTATCAACTCCAACATGGTATCAAAGCACTGAATTTGTGACTTCCTCTCTAAATTGTGAGAGATCTAGCCTTGAGGAAAAAATTGACTCATCTTAGGGAAAAAAAGCATCACCATTGAGTCTAGAATGATTGAAAACCCTAAGATTGCCTATCATTTCATTAATTTTGAAGAAGTTACAAAAAAAATTAGGGCCAAAAATCTGTACAAGATTTTGTATGGCCCATATGGCCAGAACCCTCATTAAATTTTCACATTGTATGGTACAAGATTTTTTTAAAATTTTTTGTTTGGTTTTTAAATTTGTAAAAAAATCATTGCAAAAAATCATCAAAAAAATTCAAAAAAAATTCAAAGATTTAATTGCCTAGTAGGGGGTCGTACCCATGCACAAGCCTGTGGCACACTTCCTACAACCGTCACATCAAGTGTTGTTGCAGGTAGCTTTAAACCCACTAATAGCTATTCATAGCCGACTGATAGTATAATATATCGACAACTCCTGGTATCGACCACAAATTGTTGGTGACACAAAAATTCCAAGCAACGCCACATTTTTCGGTAACTGCCCTTTAGACCATTGGTGCTTGCAAAAAAGACCTTTGAATCTTTGAAGATTCTATCAACATCTCTGACAGATCAAAAAATGGGCAACGAATCTCAAATATTCTGATTCAATCCACTCATCAATCAAATAATCAATGTGTTGTGCCCAATCAACAATTTTGTTTCATTAAGGCATTTTGTAAAGTGTGGTCAAAGTCTTGTAATTTTTTTTTGTCAAAAGTCAAAATTTCTAAAAATAGAAAGTTTTTAAAATTGACTTGAGTCAGGGTTTTCTAGGTTTCTTGTCAAATGGATGTTGGCAAAACTTTTTAAAAATAAAAGTTTCTAAAAATAAAATCTTTGTTTGGAGGGCTCTAACTGATTTTGATTGGTCAAAAATACTTCCCAATTAGGCTGGTATAGTCAGAATTGTCAAAAGGTCAAGATTTCTTTGGTGGGGTAATTTTTCCTTTTTAGAGGCAAATCATGAGCTCCAAGGTCATCAATGGTGGATTATCTGCTACCAAGTATTAGATTCAAAGTCTCAAATGTTGTGCAGACAATGTCAAAACTATCAATGATTGAGAAAAGGTGAAGTTCACGTGAAACGAAGGCAAAACAGAAAATGGTGAAATAAATTCTAACTCTGGCAAGGCTTGGTGCCCCTATCTAGGAAGGGCTCTTAGGGTCTCATGCCTTAGTCAAATTTTACCTTTTTTTTGAAAAATGTACAATTTTCCTCATCAACCCAATTTAGTTATGCAGAAAAATAGTCAAAAGCAATTTTTAGTGTTGGGAAAAGCAAGAGATCATCTTAGTTATGTTCAAGCTCCTTAGTTGATTCATCATGTAGTGTCGAGGATCTATCAAGCAACAAAAAATGACAATCAAATGGAGGCATTTTACGAAAAATGAAGGAAACCAAAGAAAAAGTTGAAAATCATCAAAAAATTTCTAAGGCATGGAAGCCTGGCAATCCTTGTCAAGGAGAGGTGCCTAGCATTTAATGTCTTAGACTATTTTTTCACCTCGTTTGAAAATTCATCAAACTCCTTCGTCATCCCAATTCTAGTTCTTAGAAAATTAGTCAGATGCAGTTTCAGGGGTTGGAAAAGGGTATAATTCATCTTAGTTATGATCAAGCTTGCTTGATTAACTGTCTTTTAGTCTTTGTCATTCATCGTTTGGCAGGAAATGATTCCCAAATTGGGGTCATTGGCTTTCGACGGAAACATGCAAAACAAAGAAAGTACAAAAGTTGAAAATCATGAAAATTTGGCTAAGGCATGGAAGCCTAGGTGCCCCTATCAAGGAGGGGCACCTGGATTTTGATGCCTTTGAATATTTTTGACCTCGACATGCCTTCTTTCAACTTAGTCTTTGTCGACAGTTTCAAAAGCTTGTAGACTTAATCAGACGATGTCAAATGCTAGTATGAAGCTAGGGATCACTTTAGTAGTGGTCAAACATGAGATTTCCATGGTCAAATAGATTTTATTAGTTGGCAGTGTCAGATTGTCGGCTCATCGAAGTCAAAGGCAGGTCTCTCTAGAAGTAGAAGTAAGCAAAAGTTAAGAAAATGATTTTTTTTTTCTAACTCTGGGATGTATAGGCACGCCTATCCAGTCAGGGCATCTAACATTTGGTGCCTTAGCCATTTTTTAGCTTTTTTCAATTGTTGTTCGACAACGTGTCTTCACACGTGTGCTTTTTGTAGCTACAAAGGAGAAATTCATCATTGAACGTACAAATGGACTCAAATTTTTGCATACAAAGTTTCTATCTTCATGGATAGACTTCAAATTTTTTTGGGCTTTGTGAAGAAAGCAATTTTTCATCTTCAAACTCTATTTAAGAAGGCTTTTGACATTCATTCTTCACATTTTGTAGGTTGGCATCTAGAGGAGGAAAGATGAATTTTCTTCTCATTAAGATTTGGAGGCTCAAACAAAGTGCTTTTTCAGTGTTCTTCGTGGATTTGAGATTGGAAAGCACAAAGACACGCTTTTTCATGGTTCAATCTTCTAGGGAATCACATTTCATAAACAGGTGGTCAACTTTTTCAATTTTTGTCGATCTAGGTCTGTCTACATTTTCCTCCTCTTGAAGATTGGGAAATTTTATATTTCCAAAAATCTGCTTTTTTGGGAAGCCCTCAACTTTTTCAAAATTTGATAAATTAGGTCTCTTCAAAATGTGATTCGCTACAAAACCAAACCTCAACTTTTTTCCAGGAATCCACTTTTTGGAGAAAAAATAGCAACTTATTTTCAGTAGTTTGTTAAAAAAATTTCTGAACATAGGCGTGTTCATAGTCAAAATTCAAGTTTTTAAACATGCAATATAATCCAATAGAAATTAGGACCAAATTAGTGTTTCTCCATGATTACCTGAGAACATTTGAAACTGACTTGCATCATGTGGTTCCAGTGATTGATTTGTGTTCTTTGAGAGATGCAAGAAACATTGCAGTCGAGAATCTCGGTCATTCTCGGTTGCTTGTAACAACTTCAATCCCCATCTCAGTGCAGAGCCTTGGATTCATAATTGCTTGTGTTAAGCATTACAAACCAACTTCACGAAAGATCCAATTAGCAAATAGGCATACTATTTTTAGCCTTAGTCTAGACAGTGTTGAGAAATGTTTCTCAATACCACCATGGACAAAAAACTTTGTCATTTCAATTGAAGAATGTGAAAAGGTGTGTTATGAGCAAAAGGATAAATATCAAAAAAGAGTTGCACAAAAGTGGCTGAAAGAGAAGAAAAATACTTTACTGAAGGGTGTGGTGAGTTCAAGGAAGAATTTGCAGTTATAATCACTTTGCTCAACTGAGTCATAGGTCAAGCAAAAGCAAATAAATTTCAGCCTTCGATATTTTACATCATTTCCTAGATTATTGACAGAACAAAACACTATGACTGGTCAGTTTTGATTAGTGAAAGTCTCCATCATCAGATGACAGAGTTCTTCAAGTTCCATGAGTTTCACATGATATCTTACCTCGTATATCTAATGGCCTTTCAAGACAAGTTTAGAGGTTTAAATTTCATTAGAACTTTGGGTGTTCAACATGTGTATGATCATTACTTGCAGTTGGAGTTTTCATGATATGAGTGGCATTACAGGCAGGTGAATGATGCATTCTTGATGCATACTATGTGAGATTTAGATAATGAGTTGCATGTACAAATTTCAGCAGATGCAAGATTGGAAATGGCGGAGTGGCTGGTTGGATTATCCAATTTCTCACATTTTCCTACATTAGGGTATATGGATTCTCAGGTGATCTAGTCATTCTACCAAGATACATTGAATGAGGTGATTTTCATGGAATTTTTAAGGCAAGTATACAAAGTTCACACATTTTTGTGTAACAGGCACAAGACTGCATTTAGTTCCTAGTTAGGATGGGCATCTATAGATGTAGATTAGCAGCTGATGCCAAATTGATGGGTAATGAAATGCCAAAGTTTGGCCTCAAGTTTTTCAATGAGAGACATTTGCATGATCCTCATGGAGTCTTTGCATTGTGTGTTGGTCAGAATCATGCATATGTGCCTAAAGTTGAAGATTTTTGGGCTAATTGTGCGGATGAGTTTGAAATGCACAAGCATAATTACAACAAATTTACCCTTTAGTAGATGGTTGATTTCCTATTAGAGGATGTGGAAGGTCTGCTAGATGATGATGGGGAAGTCCTACTTCCCATGTATGCCAGAGATGAGATTGATCAACAACCACTTCCACATGTTGCATTAGAAGTTCTAGTAAATCAACACCACAAGATGAAGCGGTGCCTTCATCTCTTGTTTCTCTACCATCACTGATGCCTTCTCCCATTCATATAGATTTAGAAGTTGATTCACTAGTTAGCAATGTCTCAAAACCTATTGATTCATCTAGAGTTGATGGTACTGGAACTGAGCCTCCTAGAGAAGTTAGCAAAGACTCCTTGTCTTGGCTTGAGAACATCCTGGGTAGGAAGAGGAGGAAGCCTTCTTATTAGTTGAACTTTGTAGAGCTTGATAGCGTCTACCAAGACACACTAGTAAAGAAACTTAAGAAGCAAGTTCACATGAAGAAGAGTTCTAATGGCGAGATTATCCTCGAGACTGCTACACCTCCAGAGGACAAGAACGTTGATGAGGTTGAGATTGATGACTTCAAGGTTTTCAAGGCCAATCTCGATAGAAGCACCCAACATACTTATGTGAATCTCTTCGAGGTTGTAATATATAATCTAAAGGAATGAGTGCTCAAGGATGGAGAAGATAAGGCAGCCCTCAAGGCTGAGATTCAACAACTGCGACAATATGTTTCCAATGTGCTTCATGGCACTTCACAAGCCACTTTGTTGCTTCCACAAATTTTGGAGTCACCTGCAGATTAGTATCAACTGAATCAGTTGGTCATATACAAGAAACATATGCGAGATTGGATAGATGAATTCATTGTCAGGGGCAGATTTATACTTGCAGAGATATACCAATTGAGGTATAACACCCATGATCTTCGCCAAGGGATTTAGGGGTTTGAGCAGGGTATGGAAGAAGTGAAACCAATACATGAGATCATCATTTATGACTTGAGGATAGCTTATGATTTAGTCATTACAGAAGAACATAAGAAGATTTTTTTTGTTTGGAGAGAACAACACCTCTTCAAAGTAAAAACCTTTGAGAGAATATCTGTAGAATTGGTTAAATATAGATAGAAGGTTTATAATATCCTCAAGTTCATAAGCACATTTGCTGGATAGATCCCTTGTCAATATCATCATGATGATGGCACCTTCTTTGATCTCAGTGAAGTGAAAACAGAGTTTCAAAATCTCATATGTGGTAGTTTTAGTGGTGATCTTGTTGTCGACAAGATGAATCATGTTGTTGTGATGTCAAAAAAAATTGATAGAGTAGTGGAAGAGGTGAAGGAATTTCTGAGTTTGATTGTAGATGGTGAGGAGATGCTGGAAAAGTAGAATATTGTTTTGGATAGTATCAATACTCTTAACAAGGAGGCAGTTACCAACTTTTTAGAGGATATAATTTCCCAAATTATCAATGATAGAGTCACCTTTTTGGGGCAGCAAAGATTTCCAATAATAGAAATAAAAGCAATAGTTAACTTGATTCCTTTTCTGAGTTTAATTTTCTATTCTTGTTTCATGCTTATCTATTCTTTGTAAAATAGAAAAATCTAATGTATAGTTAGAACTTTCCCTAATTTTAAATTAGTTAACTGATTTTAGTTGGTGGTTAGTTAGTTGTCTTGTGTTAGTTTTAGAAATAAATCTTGCGAGTTGGAATGTCTAGTCAAGTTAAAGCAAGGAGATTTTAGGGTTCCCCACTCCTTTTTTGTGTATAAATAAGGGAAACCTTGCTCATTATTTCCCAACTGTTATTGTAAGAGCTAATTTGTAAGCCTGTATTGCTACAAATTTTTCAATTTCTATTCAACTTGTGTCAAGTGTAATCTGGTGTTTGACCGCACATTATAAGATTGTCTTTGCTACAATCTGCTGCCCTAGAAGTGTAATTATTGTTAGAAATTGAGAAATGTGAAGACTTGTCTTCTTTGCTCTAATTTACTCTCTCGATCTCTTTCAGTTTCTTGTCATATGCGTTTTTCTTATGTAGTCTTTATTTCAACTTACATCTTATAAGTACAATGAGTCTTCGGGTGTGATTTGAAAGTAAGTTTATTTAAGCTTTTGTGATATCAAATCATTCCTTGTTTACTTCTGACTCTCAATATTTTATTTTACTTGAGTTGTCAGAAGCATCTATAGTTTAGGCCTAGTTGTAGTTTGAAGTTTTTTTAGAACAGAGAAAACCTGAGCTATGACACAAAGAGTTTTATAACCTTGTGCTCTTAGCTGAGAATAAAAAGATTGGCAGTAGTTTAATATTCTTTTTAAGAATCATCAGCAAAGAGGGAGCTTCCCCTCCTAATTTGAAGAGCAGTCTAACTGTGCATACCTGTCTATTTCTAATATGGATTCTAGAGGTGCGAATTGAAACAACAACACAATGCAACATATTTTGTTCATCAACAATTTTTACCAATGGCCATTTTTTTCTTGGTGGATGAAATATTCCATGAATATTCTCTTAAGTCAACATAAAATCATCTATATGATCAACCTATCTAGCCCCCCCCTAGCCCTACATTTCATCTAAAGGAGCGATTTTTTCTTTTTGTCATAACTTGGAAATACAGTGTCAAAATTAGGCTAATAAGATATCATCAAAAATATTATTTTGAGTACTTTCAAGTGGTAAAGATCTCATCATAATATTTTTATATTGGTTTATTTTATTCTTAGTCAAAGTTAGATCTTTATTTTTTGCTTCCAAGCTCATAACTTTTTGCATATATCTTTGTTTTTCACAATTCTTGTGCCAATGGAAAGGTATTTCAGAGCTCATAAAATCTATTCTTGCACTTTTTCTATAATCTACCCTAGGTACATTTTATTCAATTTTTGTGATTTCACACTTTTGTCAATTACTTGGATGTCTTGGAACTTAGAAATGATATGTTTGCGTGAGATGACTTCGTTTGATTTGCTTTATATACATCGAGGTTATTAGTCTCTAATCATTTAAGGAAGTAACATGGCTTTTTCCATTCATCCTTCTATGGTCAACTTGGAAAAGGATAATTATGAGTCTTGATGAAGTGACATCCTAACACATCTCAAGTGGCTTGATCTGTTGCTTTATCTGTATTGACTCATACCTACACCAAACACACTAGGGAGTTTATTAGCATGGGGTATTATCGATGATCATGTTGTAGGAGTGATTTCTTATAATGTTGATCTTAACACTATGTGTGTTGTATCGAACATTGATTGTACCCACACACTTTGGACTCAACTTTGGGAGATCCATGGAAACCCTTAGATCTCTCTATACCCAGAGGATGCAAATTCCATACCCTTTGATGATGATACTTTAGAAGAGCTTAAGTATATCACATGTCTTGCATGTTCCAATGGTTTAGAGACTTGTCTTCATGTTCCAATGGTTTAGAGACTTTTATTCATGTTCCCACTCTTCAAATCGAGACTACATCACCATATTCTATTGTTCTTGTGTGAACCCCAACCCAAATACCTGCAAAACAATGAAAACAAACACATTAAGTTAGAGATTGCAAGCAAGAACAAAAATTCCCCATGAAATCCATTTACAAAACCCAAATTAGGAAAATAAACAATGAAGAACACAATGAAATAACAAAACAAAGATTGAATCCTAATTAAGTAAGCAAACTCATGATCCCATGGGGGAATTGGTGCCAATTTGATGTGAAAATTGGCCCTTTCCCAATTCCTATGATGCAAGATTGATATGTGTTGATGATGATTGATGAATGATCCACTTTGTTGATGAAGATTGAGTGCTCCAAGCTAAAAACTTGCATAACCTAGCTAAGATTCAAGATTGATGGATGGAATTTGATAGATATTTGAGCATGGCAACTTTGGATAATTTGTGGATGATCAAATGAGGATATGAGATCTTTATTTATAGAATGCCAAGATGGATGAATGTCCAAATTTGAGCAATGTGGGACTAACATTCATCCAATGGCAAGATTCCACTTGTCAAACTATGAGTGGATGGAGGATGTGCAAGTTTTGAGGATTGTGCCAATAAATGCATATTTTTGAATTTCAAATTTGTTGAAATGATTTTGCAAGAGGGAATGGAAAATGCAATAAATGCCACTTGGCTCAAGGAAAAGGACATGTAAGATGGAGTAAATGCCTTGTTGGATGTACATGTCAACTTGGAATTTGAATTCAAACTTGAAGGAATATTCCAAAAGATGCCTTGTTGAAGAAAATAGAGGATTTAATAAATCAATTAAATCTATTTTCATGTGCAAGTGGGAAAAGCTAGAGGATGGGACATGAATCAAAATTAATTTAATCAAGGGTCAATTAATTTAATAGGAGATTAGATGATGTGACCTATTTGACTTGAATTTATGGATTTATTTAAATCAAATAAGAGAGGAATATGATAAGCGGATAATTAAATAATGATTTTGATTTATTTAATTAAAAGAGATGGTGTTAGATTAAATCAAATAAGGTTTTAATTTATTTAATTTAATAGATAGACTTAAGAGATTTAATTAAATAAAATTTACTATTTAATTAAATAGGGATAATTAGATTAGATTGATTGATTTAATTAACAAAAGAGAGACTTAATTAGATAAAATGATTTATTTAATTAAGAGAAGGAAATTGATGAATTTAATCAGATAGGGGAATTTGATTAAATGGTTAGACCGAGGGATGATTTAGGATGAAACGATGTTAGTAGTCGGGATCAGATGCACAATGTCAATCGGTATATTTTATGTGTCTACATTTTGCCCCTCTTTGCAGCGATGCACTTGTTGTGTTGGTTCAAAGAATAAACAATCTTGATCAAAGTTGAAATTTTTTTGTTATTCAAAAATCTTGCCCCACTGCTGCCTGGCAAGAGAAAACATGCCAATATATTGCCCCCTCGAGAGATTGGACGAAAATTTTAATTTTTGGGTGATCTCGCGAAAAAAAGAGGACAAGGTGCCTGACAAATCCGAAAAGGCTCCAAAAGGCCAAAAATGTGTCTAAACACAATAAGACGATGTAAAACAGGCCTCAACTGGATAAAAATAGCTTCAAGGGTCCAAAACCCTAGCAGGACAGCCAATCAGGGTGAAAAAACCCTAATTTTCAAGCTTAAAAGGGGCTTGAGGGGTCACTTTCAAGTCATTTTCACACACTTCCATTAGCAACCTTGAGATTTGAGCTCTGACCTCATGACGATATGGCGCAACGACAGTTTCCCCTGCACATTTCTGATCGAGTTCAGACATACCAGTGGCCACCCGACATTGGGGCACCAGTAAGTGATCCTTACTTGAGCTTCATTTTTTTATTTTTAGCCTATATTTAATGCTTTCAAAGTCAATCATTCTGTAGCGGCCCTATATAGCACCACTTAGAAATCAAACTGTGCCTCTCAGTGTGATATTGCACTGCGACGGGGGAGTTTGGAGTTTGAAAACTCTGACGCTGAGCTCATGGTCGATGAGGTGATTTGTAAAGTGCAACACGGCGGTGTCTTATTTGCTCAAAGTGCGCCATTGGGAGGGAAAGTGTTCCACAACGGTGCTATTTCGGATTTTTGTGCCCTAGCATTGGAGTTTGAAAAGAATCAAACTGCGACGCCTTCATGGATTCTGACATTGGAGTTATTTCTTGGATGCTAGGCGAAGAATTTTTCAATTTTTTTAACATGGTGACCTTCCTTGATGTAGGATGCGAGGAGGGAGCTCTACTCCCAAGAGCACAGGTCACAAGACTTGTTTGGTTACTCGCGGGATCTCAGCGACAGAGATTAGGATTGACTTCGAGATATGGGGTTGTGGTATATCGCATATGCAGTGCCCATCTGCACTCACCTAGGGATGCTATCATCGCTGGTCGAGAGGTGGCACAACAAGACCTCTTCATTTCACCTTCCCACTGGCGAGGCCACCATCACCTTGGAGGATGTTTGGTGCATTTTGCGATTGCCGATTCATGGTTGATGGGTCATCTTTGATATGGAGGAGGGGCGTAATGCTTGCCACAGGGTCCTCACCACAGAGGATGTCGTTATATGCAAGGGGCAGATTGAGTTGGAGCGACATAAGACCCTGACACCTCCCTTTAGCCTAGTTGTTGCAATAGTTATTTTGGGTCTTGTTGCCCCAGATAGATGAGGCCGATACTTCAGTCCTGGTTGGGGACACTGCTGGGAGCAGATGGTTTGCAATAGGCTAGTTCATTTTGCATGGGGGCCTGTTCTTCTTGCCTCCTTGTACAGGAATCTGCACGAGTATGTTTACATGGATGACAGAGTGCTCGGAGTAGGCATGACACTTCTTCATGTTTGGGCGTGGGAGCACATTGTTGTGCTATGTCCACGCGTTGTTTTAGTTCTGATGGTGCTAGACGATCCCCTCGTATGGTGCTACAAAGGCGGTGTGTCCTTCACACACACAGGTGAGCACAGGATCCCCTACTGGAGGAGGGTCCTCGATGAGATGCAGGTGTTCACATGGTGACTGTACCTTGGTCGACCCAAATGGGCCGGTGATGCAGAGCAGCTGTTCTATGCCCGCTAGGATCGGTACATGCAGGGGCAGGAGCACACGATGATTGAGAAGTACCTACCCGGGTGCGTGTAACGTCAGTTTGGTGAGCCCCAGGATCCTCCTGATGATGACTATATGGCTGTCTTTGCCTGCACCATGACACGAGTTTCATGGGGGCGGTATATTCTTGCCTTGGAGGCCGTGGACAGTTTCAGGCAGTTAGTAGGTCATCCGTGGGCTTATGATCAGGGGCCTGCAGATCCAGGCACGACACATGCATAAAGTGATTGGTTCTGGCCTCCCCTATGATTGACCATTCCAGGAGCAATCCCCGATCAGCGGAGAGTGAGAGGCAGAGGGGGAGGATGAGGACAAAGGGGTGATGCACGACAAGACCAGCTGGTTGGGCCACCAGTTTAGCTAGGTTAGGAATATGTACCGATGCTAGATCAGCAGCAGGTGTCGCTAGGTGCACCACCATGGGTTGGGGGCGAGGATCACCCTCAGGTACAACCACGAGCACAGTGAGCAGTGCAACCAGTAGGGCAGGTGGATTCCCAAGATGCGTTGATTGCGCAGTTATAGGCTCAGGTCCAGACCGTGACAGCCGAGAGAGATTAGGCTAGGATCAAGATAGGTCAACTTAGGGCCAAGAGGGATCAGGCCATACAACAGAGACAGGCTGCAGAGCTACATGCGGCCACAGAGCTAGGCCAGAGACAACAGTTAGAGAGTATGGCAACCTCCTCCTCTCAGGGTACAGTGTCCATTCTGTCTTATAGGGATGTCATCCGAGAGGCCAAGTACTATCGAAGGCATTATCAGGAGGCCCTACCGAGAGGAGCATGGGTCCCAAAGTACTCATAGCAGACCAGCCACAGACTAGCAGAGGGTCACGGTGACAGGGGCGAGGGCAGCATACATGGGGAAAGACCTTGATCGAGATGATAGGATACTTTTTGTGCTTCATGGGCTCCTTTTTGATAGCCCGATGGGCCTTTTTGTACTGATTGACATACATGTACAGTGATTCGATTATTTTGTACTATGACAGTTACATTATTGATGATATATATGAGCCGATGATGATTTTGATGTGATGCAATGTGTACTCTTTATTTTTTCATCTGTTAATGACTTTATTTCTATATGTTGTGCAATGATGTTATGACACTATATTTATTTCCGATGATGTATGCATTATGATTATGACTAATAGATTTATATTATGTTAACTCATGATATGCAAATGTATTTATGTGATGTGCAATGATGCTGTCTATATGATGATCTATTTATGTTGATGCAAATGTTGATGCGATATGTGATATGGATTGTAATATGCAAAATGATATGGTATATGATCTATGTTGTATGTGCGAAATGATATGTGAATCTTGTTTGTATATGAAATGATTATGGATGGATGTACACTTTGTATGTGATAGATTCTTATTATGCTTATAATGATGTGCAGTGATTTATGCAATGAATGATTTATGATGCTATTTATGAGATGAAATGGATGATGTAATGTGAATGCGATGGTCGTGATATGATGCAAATGAGATGGTTTTATGTAATGCAAATGAGATGGTTTTTTAAGATGCTTAGAATAACAAATATTATTATCCTAAACATATTAAATGATAATGTAATATATGTGATACATTTAATATGATGTGATGATATGTTAATGCAAAGTGGTATGATGATGTGTAATGTAATACAAACGTAATGTGTGCGAGTATGTATGCAATGGATTATCTTATAATGCTTATGTATCTATTATGTATGATTATGCAATAGGTGGTAATGTGAAATGGTTATGACATTCAAATGAATGTTATGCAATGATTTATGTGATAAATGCAATGTTATGCAATGTAATGGATGAAATGGGATGAAATGGATGCACCTATCCATGATAAATGCTTATAATAATATGTTTATATGATGATGGAAGTGTAATGCATGTGTTTCCTATGTGATATGTTGATGCAATATGCTAATGATTTGTGGATGCAGGATCGATGACGATGGTGATGATGATGATGATCAACTGTCATAGTACCTTGTTAGTGCGATGAGCAAGAAGAGAAGAAGTCATTTCAACAAGACACAAGATGATAAAAAAAAATTCAAATGATGATGATGATGATTTCCTTGCTGAGGAATTAGGATTTTCAAAGGACCAATTTTCTTATGTTTGATAACACACGTGGTATGATGCATCAAGGTATAGAAAACTAGGATGGCGTTGTACCTAGTGTGATGGAATTTGACTTGACAAGCAGATAGGAGTATCCTTGTTCACACCTGACATACGAAAACCTTGCTAGGATGCACTTTTGAAGTTTAAAACACCTCGAACCAAAACACGAAAAGGTATAACCTATCAATGCAATAGTCAACAAGTTTCCCCAAACCTCCTCCATACATACCTAACAAAGCAAGTATTCGCCAAGGTTATATTACAAGAATGTCCAACAAGCATAGTAGACAAAAGATAATGATTGTTGCCCCATTCCTATTTCTCTAAATCCTCATGTTCAGATATCATCGAGAGGTCCTTGGAATGAGTGCAATAAGATAAGTCAAAAGATAAGGACAAAGTAAACAAACAAGTTGATGTTCTTCAATACCGCTAACCAAAAGAGGATGTGTTTTCTAAGGATAAGAACCGAAACTATTGCCAAAAGATAATTCCCATTGTAGGAAGGATTCATCCTAGGACATGTTAGTGGATAGCGGCACGTCATTTCGTTTATCCAAAGCGTTCTTTCAAATAATTGATATGGGACCAATTGGATGATGAGTTATCGACACAAAGAGTTGACCAACTTATCTACGTACTGACTTAGACCTAAGACTTGATGTGTTGAGTTTTCACTTTTCACCTGCTAGACTTGTTTCTGATTATCTTACCAAGATTGAGGATGACGATCGTTTATTATGAGTGATGTTATTGCGGGTGCAAGCGAGATAAGATGGATGGATTTTTTCAAATATTTGGATGTTTTTGATCTTTTAGAGATGTTTTGAGGCTGTTTTTGGTATTTTTTCAAGATTTTGCAAATGTTTTGATTTTTTGATTTTCTGAATGTTTGGAGTTTTATGAGATTTTGACCAAGAGACTAACCTAAAGACCTATCCTAGGGGCCTCGAGGGCTGATCAACAGATGAGCCTTACCTATGTTATACATGCAGAGACCACGTAGTTCGACTGATGAGTTGACCGATTCACAGATGATGATATACATGATGAAATGTCAGTTTATTATGACAGACTCCTAAAGGAATGACCTAAGTGTCTTGGGGGATGATCAAAGGTCAACCTTACCTATGTTCAAGCTCAAAGATGACGTAGTTCGACAAGACAACTTTGCTTTGGGATTTTGATGATTTTTTGATGTTTTAATGTTTTTGGATTTTTTTATTTTTAGGACCTTAAGGATATACACGAATCCGATCCGATAAGAACATGCCCCCAACGTGATGCAATAGACTACTCTGATAAAGGCAGGACAAACTGACCTTGAGGATGGGCCAAGTAGTACTAGGAGGGATCATGATATGAAAACAAGACCAAGCTATGGTGCAGATGCTGGTGGATGAGTGATGGATGCAGATTCAAATGTGATGGATGATGGAAGCGCAATGGATGGATGATGGAGAACAAGCCGTAGAGATCCTGGTGGATGCAAAGTGTTTATTTTATGCAAGGTGCCTATTTTCCAGGTTTTCACCAAGGTACTTGCCCAAAGTGCCACCGAAGTGGTTTTCACTAGAGGACGATTTTTTTCTCTTTACTATTTTCAATCCTTTTTCTGATTTTTTGGATTTTTTGCTTTTTTTGATTTTTTTGTTGTCACCAAGACGCCTGTTTTCCAGGTTTTCGCCAAGGTAACCATTTTTCAGGACTTTTTCTAATTTTTTTGGTTTTTTTGGTTCTATACCTTGAAATATTTAGGCATAAAACTTTTTGAGGTGAGAGCTATTCATGGGCTCCTGTAGAGGTTCCCCTTCGGGTGTTGATAACTGATATGCCCCTGACTTGTAACTTGTTGTGATAATGAATGGTCCCAACCAATTAGGTTCAAATTTTCCTTTGCTTCTTGGGTTTGGGACATTCTTTTGATTTTCTTTTAATACCAGTTCTTCGACTTGGAAGGTCCTTCTTTTGATTTTCTTATTGTAGCTCCTTTTGAGTCTATTCTGATAGACTTGCAAATGATTCAAAGCGTTTATCTGTCACTCATCCAGTAGCTCCAGCTCATTCAATCTTGACACTTGGTACTCTTCATCTGTGATGAGGTTTTGTAGTGATATTCTAAGTGATGGGATCTCAATCTCAATGGGAAGTACAACTTCTGATGCATAGACCAGGGAGAAAGGGGTGGCGCCAGTGGGTGTGCAGATGCTGGTTTGATAGGCCCAGAGGGTGGGATTAAGCTACAGATGCTAATCACGACCTGTGTCATTGACTGTTTTGTTGAGGATTTTTAGAATGGTTTTGTTTGTAGCTTCTGCTTGGCCATTCCCTTGGGGATAGTATGGGGTGGAGAAGCGATGTTGGATTTTGAATTTTTCGCATAAGTCACGTACCTCCTAATTTTTGAATGGTGTCCCATTATCTGAGATAATGGCTTATGGAACACCATATCGGCAAGTGAGATAGTTTAGGATGAACTTAGAAATCTACTTCCCAGTTATATACGTCATGGGTATGGCCTCCACCCACTTAGTAAAGTACTTCATTGCGGTTATGATGAATTTATGGCCGTTAGATGAAGTGGGTGTGTTTTTGTCAATGAGATCAAGTCCCCACTGCGAAAAGGGCCATGATGTGACGATAGGATGAAGCTCTTGAGCTGGAGCATGGATGAGGTCCCCATGCAACTGACATTGTAGACACCTTCTGGCATAGTCATGTGCCTCTCATTCCATTGTGGGCCAATAATACCCCATCCTCAGTAGTTTCTTGGCTATGGTCATTCCACTTGAGTGTGAAGCACATATACCATTATGTACTTCAGTTAGAGTGGTTAATGCCTCCTCAGCGTTTAAGTAGTGCAATAGGGTTCCTTCTATGCTTCTACGATATAGGGTATCTCCTAGGATGACAAATATGGATGCCTTTTTTACAAAGTTTCATTTTAGGTTTGAGGGTATGTCGGCAGGTATGACTCCTATATGAAGGTATGTGTAAATGTCGTGATACCAAGGATCACCAGGACTGACGATTTTGCACACATAATCTAATTTTGGTACCTCGAATGCAGGCACAAGAAGCTACTCAATCAGGAATTCATATTTTGGAACGTTGTGGGGGATGTCGAGCAAGGATCCAATTGTTGCCATGGCGTCTGCTGCTCTGTTGTTGGTTCTAGGAATCTACTCAAATGTTATTTCAATGAAGGATTCTTTAAGAGTCTCCACCAATTTCTTGTATGGAGTGAGCTTGTTATCCTTAGTCTGATATTCATCGTTCACTTGATTTATTATCAATTGGGAGTCTCCATATACTTTGAGAGCTATAATGTTCCACTGCACTGCTATTCTGAGACCTATGGTTAAAGCCTCATATTCTGCAATGTTATTGGTGCAGGGGAATGCCGATTTGTAGGACCTTGGTATGAAATCCCCTTGTGGGGTGATGAAGAAGACACTAGCTCCTAATCCATGCTGCGTGTATGAGCCATCAAAGTACAGTTTCTAGTGGTCAGCTACGTTGAGATTGAAAATAGATTCATCTGGAAACTCTGAGAATAGAGGATTCTCTGAATAGATTGGTGCTTTTGCAAGCTGATCTGCGATGACTTGGCCTTTGATTGCTTTCCTCTCCACATATTCAATGTCGTATTCTGACAGTATCATCACCCATTTGGCCATTCTTCCTGTGAGCATTGCCTTTGATAGTAGATACTTGAGAGGGTCAATTTTGGCTATGAGTTTTATTTTATGTGCCAACATGTAATGTCTGAATTTCTATGATGCAAACACTATTGCAAGGCATGATTTATCGATGAATGAATAGTTTAGCTCATGGCCAACCATTGTTCTATTGATGTAATAGATAGCCCTTTCCGTTCCATTTTCGTCATGCTAAGCTAAGAGAGCTCCAAGGGCTGCTGTTGTTGCTAATACGTATAGAATCAATGGTTTTCTTAGGATTGGTGGCATTAAGACCGATGGTGTCAGTAGCTATTCTTTGATTTTGTTGAATGCCTCTTCACACTTGTTATCCCATTTGTATGCTACTCCCTTGTGGAGTAGGTGAGAATATGGGTTCTGTTTGTCTGCCAATTGTGCTATGAATCTTCGAATGGATTGGAGTCTGCCTTGGAGACCTCTCAGTTGCTTTAATGTTTTTGGTGCCTCCATTTCAAGGACTGCTTTTACCTTTGCTAGATCTACCTTGATACCTCGCATTGACACTATATATCCTAGCAATTTTCCTGATTGTACGCCAAAGACACACTTCTTTGGGTTTAATATGACCGTGTACTCCTCCAGCCTGTCAAAGATTGCACTTAGGGTTGCTATGTGATCTTTTCTCTTTCTGGATTTAGCTAGAATGTCATCAACATAAAATTCGTCTGTCTTATGGATCATGTCGTGGAATATCAATGTCATGGCCCTTTGATATATTGCTCCTACGTTCTTTAAGCCGAATGGTAGCATGTTCCAACAATAAGTCCCCCATGGACAAGTGAAGGCTGTTTTAGGTTGGTCCTCTTTAGCTATCATGATCTGATTGTACCCTGAGAATCTGTCCATTAGTGACAACATTTCATGTCCAGCTATCATGTCTACTATCATATCAATGTTTGGAAGCGAGAAGTCATCTTTTGGACATGCCTTATTCAAGTCTCTGAAGTATGTGCAGATTCTGATGTTTCCATCGGGTTTTGAAACATGTACCAAGTTTGACACCCATTCTGGATAATCTATCGGTGAGATGAATCCTACATCTAATAGCTTTTTTAGCTCCATTTTGACTAATAAGGCGATATGAGGGTGCATTTTTTGAAGCTTTTTTTTAACAGGCTTTGCTTCTAGATATACTGCTAAGTGGTGAACCACAGTCTCTGGATCAAGCCCTGACATGTCAGCATAACTCCATGCGAAGTTTATCTATCTTTCTCTTAGGAAGGCTGCTAGGAGCTCTTGCTCTTCTGATAGTAGTGATTCTGCATAGAATGTGATATGCGGTGTTTACTTTGTTCCTATGTTGACTGTATTGCATTTTTCTGCCAAGACTACTGATTTTTCTTGATGAAGAGCTCTGAAAGGAAGATTGAATCCCCCATCCTCGAGTGCCTCAGAGAGGTTTTCACTGTTGGATACATCCTTTCTTTTTACTTTTTTCTGGTCAGAGAGTGCCACAGTGTGGTTTTCACTCAAGGAATTGGATATTATTCTTAATTTTTTAGTTTTGCGATTGAGGGATTCAATCATTTCCGCATAATAGGCATGTGTATCTAGCTCTATTATGAACACTGCTTTGTGATTCCCATCTAGAATGTTATTCCACAGTTCCATGAATTCTGAGAGTGCCTCATCATTTTTGAATGTATCAAGAACTGGTGGTCCTCGTTGGTCGTAGTCAATGAGTTGGGGATATACTAGGCGAATCTCATGATTTTTGTGGTCTGTTTCGAAAGATATGGTGCTAATCATGCAAAGAGTGGTATCCTCAAATAACCTAGGTAAATTGGTCGTGGTATCCTCATCATCACTACTACTACAGATGTCGGTTATATCAAATGTAAAGTTATCTATGACTCTACCTGTAGACATTGGTAAGCGTAGTTATGTTGGGGTTGGCTGAGGAGGATTATTAACCGTTCTAACTGGAGGACTTCGGCCACGTATGGTTATACTCGGAGGGGTACATCCAAGGCCAAGATTTTTTATCGGTCACGTCTCTGGCATGATAGGTGTTATAAGCCCATTGTCATTTTGTCCAAGTCTTTGATTTCTATCATAGCCCATTGCGAGCATCATTTGCAGACCCTTGCTTCTGTCATCCATTGGTAAATCAACTACTGGTATTTCATCTTGATATAGCATATGAGATGGATTTGCCTCAATAATTTCTCGACCAAGATCCCCCCATCTTGTAAAGGTGGGATAGTCCACAGGAGATGTTTGGGATGTGGAGGCTTCATTTATTTGTGGACGTCCCTGTGATCTAGGAGATTGTGGTAACTCTCCTACCACAAAAGCATTATTAGGGAGCTTGTAGTTTCCACAACTATTATCTTGGATGATGACCTTGATGTTAGAGATGGTGGGAATGGTGGGAGTGGCGGGTGTCTCTGTCACAGAAATGGATGCGAGAGTGGCGGGATCGATGTATGGTGTGGATGGACCCTCATCATTTTTTGGTACTTGGGGGATTTTATAGTACTTTTCTTCAAGGATTTTGCAATAAGAGAAGGGTTCGGGATCTCCATGGATGGTAAGTTCTTGTCCCTCATGTGTAAATTTCACACATTGATGGAAAGTCAACACTACTGCCTTAATTGCATGAATCCATGGGTGTCCTAGGAGGATGTTATACGACAAGTCGAGGTCCAAGACCTGAAAAGTGGTTTCCATGATGGTAGGCCCTACTTGAATAGGGAGTTTGATTGTGCCTTGAGACACTCTTTCTTGATCATCATATGCTCTTATTGTGATACCCTTTCCTTTGTCGATAGAATCCTCTGATATTTTCAATTGTTTGATGAGGTTGAGAGAACATATATTCAAGCCCGCACCTCCAACTACCAAGAACCTTTTGATTTTGCTCTTATGTACTATGGCTTCCAAGTGAAGTGCATGGTTGTGAGATGGTTGAGCGGGGAAATCCTGGTCAGAGAATGTGAGGAGATTTGGCGTAATGATATTTCTGACCATAGCTTGGAATTGCTCGACATCAAGGTCTGTGGGGACAGTGGATGAAGCCAATGCTTCTTCAAGGATTTTCCTATGGGCATATGAGATTTTTAGCAACTCCATGATGGAGATTTGTGGTGGCATTCTTTTGAGCTGATCTAGGACATTGTAGCCATTAGGGAAAAATTTAGATGTAGGGGCTCTGTTTGGCTAGGATGATCCTACGATGGTAACTTTTCCGCCTCTTGTGGTGACTCCATAATCAGCATGGGTTCCTTTGATGGTGATGACCATGTAGTTTTCATCTAGGGAGGCGAGGACTGTTCATACACATGATTTATGTTTGCGTGGGTGCCTTTCCCCTTATCTTTTTTATTATTATTCCCTTTATTGCCATGATTAGCCATCAGATTCATGTATATCTTAAGATCTTGGTTTCCTGTTGGTTGTTCCATGTTTATAATTCTTTTATCAATGAGATCTTGAATTATGTTTTTTAATCTCATGCAACTGTTCGTGGTATGGCCTTTGATTTTATGGAATTCATAGAGTTGATTCTCATTATACCAAGGAGGTTTCACATCCGGTTCTTGGTAATTCTCAAAGGTAGGAGCCTTGATGAGTTTTTCGTCTATCAACTTCTTCAATATGTCTTCAAGTGGTTCCCCCAAAGTGGTGTACTTTTGCTTGGGACAACTCTTGTTGCGTTGGGGTGGTTCCCTTTGATCATTGAGATTATTGATTGTCAGATTGTTGTTTGGTTGTTGTATTGCATGATGATTGTTTTGGTGTTGGATTTGGATTTTTGGTGTGGGTGTATTTTGGCAAGGGGCACTAATGACCACCTTAGCGTCGAAAACACCATCATTAGTAACATTTTTTTTCCTTGCCCATGTGCGAGGTTTATCGTTGTAATTGGAGGGTGGGTGATTGTTTTGTTGTTCAGGGTACGAAGTTGATCCCGCGGGTTGAGTCATAAGGGCTCGTTCGATGCTGGGTGCCTTGGAGATCAACTGGTCATATGTGGTGATCCCTTGAACCTTGAGATGGAATTCCAAGAGGCTGTCAAGGTTGGCTATGATGGTGCAAACTTGTTGTTCTTCGGGCATGGTCCACTTGCTCCAATTGGCCTTGGATCGCCATTGTTGTAGGAATGAAGTGAATGATTCACCCCTACCTTATTTTAGAGCTAAGAGTTCTTCTAGACTAATATCCATTGCAATGTTGCATGCATAATTTTTTATGAATGCATCTATAATTTCTTAGAATGTTCTAATGCTTGAAGGTAGGCGAGAGAACCATTCCATAGTGTGGCCAACCAAACTCCTAGGAAATAGCCGCATCAGATAAGTATCGTCGTATTGGACTTCCATGCAATGAACCTGAAATTCCCTGATGTGATCTTCAGGGTTTCCCATCCCATGATATTTGTCAAATTTGGGGATCTCAAATCCCTTGGGGAATGGTTTCATCACTAAGCTCCTATCAAATGGATAGGGACACAAGTTGCTTGGTGTTTTTGTTGTTCGCCCTGATTGAAGATCGAGCACTTGTTGCGAGAGCAGCCTGATATGTGCCGTTACGTCATTTTGCGGATCAAGGGGTGGGATGAAGGTGTTTTGGGGTGTTTCGATTGTGGGTTGGATGGGTGGGTTGTTTGATGTGTTGTTCAATGGTATCTGTATGTTTTGCTCAGCTAGGTAGGCTTCCACCTACTGTTGTATGAATAACACTTGTTGTGCTTGTTGCTATTCCAACAACACTTGTTGTTGGGCTGCCAATTGGGCTGCTCTTGATATTGCTTTATTGCTTGCTGATATGCTTGCATTTGTGCTACTTGCTTTTGTACAAGAAGTTGTGCCTATTCTTGTGCGTGATGTGCTTGATATTGGGCGTTTTCCTTAGCTTGAGCTTGTGCTTGAACTGCTTGTGCTTGGGATTGTGCCGTTTGTTGTTGTAATATAATTTATGCTTGAGCAACCTTTTGTGCTTGCAGTGCGGCTTGGGCTGCTTGAGTAGCTTGCGCAGCTTGAGCGGATTGTTGTTGTTGTTGCAATAACACTTGGGCTTGTGCGACCTATTGCACTTGTAATGTGACTTGGGCTGCTGGGCAGCTTGCGCAGCTTGAGCGGCTTGCTGAGCGGCTAGTTGTGCAGCTTTTTGTTTTTGCACTTGTTGGAATCCCCTTTGAAAAGCTGCTTACTCAGCTGCTTGCAATGCCATGTGGTTTTGGCTTGATATACTGGAAGTTGGTGGTGGTGCGGGTGGTGGTGGATTTGGAATGGCATTTGTGAAGGTGGTGAGTGGTGATGTCATGTTGGTGATTTAAGTGGTGGATGGTGCTATTGATATGGTTGGTCCCTGAGAGACCATGCTTTGAGATTTTAGGGGGTGGTTGATGATGTTGCGATTGCTTGTGTCGTTGTCATCTGTTGTTTTGATATCGATGACAAGTTTTGTGTGATGTTTTGATTGATATTCAGGATGTTGGTTTGATTGATACTTGGTAAAGGGGGAAGCCCTAAGCCAAGGAGTGGTGTGGATGATGATGGTAATGGTGGAAGAGGTGGAAATGTGAGGGGTGTGATTTCTTGCAAAAATATTTTGGTGTCAAAAATTCCCCCTGGTTCGAACATGTCTCCTTCCTCTTGTGAATTTGTGAGGAGAGGTGTTGCGCGAAAGGATGATGATGGATCATGATGGAAAGTGAGAGGAACATACTTGTGTAATGGATTTTGGGGTATTTTTTGTTCGAATATGGTGTTTGCATCTAAGTTTTGATTATTAACAAGGGGGTGTGCTTGAATATCATTGGGAAATGCATTTCCCTTATTGACATTAGGTTGGGTTGGAGCAAAAGATGTCATGTTTTGTGGAATGTTTTGGGTGATGCTTTGGGATGGGGGTGTAGATGAGATGGGAAGTGTGGATGAGATTGGTGGTAAAGATGTCTCCACTATGGTACTCATGTCGAATTCTGAAGGTAATTTGGCCCCTTGTTTTGCTAGCTCAAGCATGTATAGTGAAGGGTTAAGCCTCATCATGATGTTGATGATTTTATGGTTTTCTAGATTTTGGAGAATTTTAGTTATTTCATCATGTGACATCCCAAAGGTAAGATCTTCTCCTTGGGCTTCCTCTTGTGGGTTTTGGGATGATGAGATAGCCAAAGGATTTCTTGATTTGATGGGATTCATTTCAACGTTTGTTTGGCTTAGATCACTTGAAGTAAGTGTTTCTTTTTCGGCTTCCATGTTTTTCTTGTATTGAGATCTAGTTTGAACCATAAAACAAGGATCAATTTTCAAGAATAGGGGAGATGAATCTCTTGATTCTTTGGATTGATCTTTAATTTATGCGCAAAATAGAAAATTTTAGGATATCTTAAGGATCAAAAGGTGATATGATGATGATGCAAGAGATGGATTATGTGGATGTTTTTGGTCTTTTGATAAATATTTATGGGAATGTTAGACTTTTGGGACTTTCAAATATGTTTCAGATTTTGATTTTGATTTTCCTTTTGGGATTGTCCTTGATTGATTGATTTTGTTTTGTTTTGATTTTGAACAAATAGACCCTAAGATGTTGGATGATTATCTAAAGGGTAGATTTTCTCAAAGGATGATAATTTGAATATGTGTAGGGAGAAGGATGCATCTACCCGCACCTATTCAAACAAGATGATAGTTAATTAAGCATATGAAGAAGGATGCATCTACATATACCTAGCTATACAAGATGGTTGATAAATTTGACTAAGAATATGAAAAATGATGCATCTACACATACCTAGCCAAAGGTGATTTTGATAAAGATTTCAATGATTTTATCTCAAGGATTTGATGATTTTGATTTTTCCAAAAAGTATAGCATTAAGGATGATTTCAAGATTTCTCAAAAGGTGATGATGAGATGATTTTTGTTTTGATGTTTGAAGGATGGGTAAAAAATATTTTGATTTCCTTTGATCCTAAGATGAACCTAAAAAAGACATTTTGTTTGCCTAAACCTAGGTATTGAAGAACATGCAATGCTTCTATAGTGATTCAATTTGTGCATACAATTTTGGATTTTGAACCAAGGATTTTTCGTTTTGGGATTTTGATTTCCTTGGAAATTACGAGGTTCCAACACACATATGAGAGTTCATTTTGTTTAGCTTTTCTTATTGACTTTATTTTACCACAAACACTTTCTTTGATTAGGTTTTTCCAAACTAAATGTCCAATGTCTCAATTTCTTCAAATCCCACAAAATATGTTATGTGGAAATTCGATGAATCCAAGGCAAGGGTTACCTATTGTTTAACTTTAGTCGACAAATTGAGATGTAATCCAATGTTTAGAAACCTCTAAGGATAGAATCCTAAGGGCAAGCAATAACATATGGATTGAGTCAATGGCATTTGTCTCCTAAAGGGTTTGAAATTTTGATGATGTTCAAGTGTTTGTTTCCAAGATGTTTTCGAACAAGCAAAGCATTTTGAAACCACGAATAAGTACAACCCTATGGATGTGTAAGACAATATTTGTTGAATTCCCACTTGGACAAGTCCAGCTATGCTTATCTTTAGCGAATGGTTAGATGCTTGACCCCATTGGCTCCCCTCCATGGCTCATTAACGTCAATCGGGGCACCCTAGCATCAACACCCATGAAACTCCCATGGCATGTTTTCCATTTCTACTAAAAGACCGTAAAAGTGTGGGGTGGCTTCAGAACGACCATTCTTGCACCAACAAATAGATCAAAGGATTTTGGCAATTCTAAAACATGGATTTTAATAAGGACTTTCCATTCGTGGATATTGACCCATACGAAAAATCCCCTTTCAGATCCATCTTGTCGGAGCCAACCACGAGATATTGGCGTTTACTCCAATACCCACATTTATATCCCGGTTGGAAATACTCTTGGCTTTAGAGTGTTACCGGTTGAGTCGTTCCCTTGGGTGAGTACTTTTTCCCCAAGGAAGACCCTCTAGGATAAACAAAAGCAGGTAAAGACAATATCCGTAACTCGATCAATCTTTGTTTGCAAAAAAGAGAGAGAATGTACGCAATAATGCTCCACTCACACTCACACAAGATTTTGTTCAGTTATTAAACCCAAAATGAAGTGTGGAGGTGATTGCTTTATCTCAACCTAAAATCATGAAAAAGGCCTTTTGATTCTTAAGATCGCTATAAAGCACGAGAGAAGCGCATACGTCCTTTTCCAATGAAGTTAGTTCAAGTAAGCCCTCACAAAACAAGATAACACATGTTCATTTTAGATCCCACAAAGCAATAATGCATTCTTTTTAAAGCACCAAAGCACAAATGAGAGTTGTTTTGTTCAATTTTTTAACCAAAAAATAAACTCTAGTAAGTTGTAGTCCTAATGTTCATTTTTAAACCCTTTGCAAAAATTGAAAAGATTCTTTTTAAAACCCAAATGAAATTAGTGTCCTAAGCGAAAAGAGATGACAATTTATTAAAAGTGTTAAGCAAACACTAAAGTGTTTAAAAACACTTTGATTTGACGAAATATCATCATCATGCTTCTCCTTCTTTTGATTTCAATTGATTCAACTTACAAAAGAAAAAATTAGTCAGATTCTACAAAATACAGAGGTCAAAAAGCAAAAAACAGAAGATAAATTGATCATATGACAAAATGCACATGCTAAAATTAAATTTTAACTTTTTACTCCCTGCCAGCGGCGTAACCCATCACTGTGTAGTAGTTTGATTTCTCAATGGTGTTGTACAACACCACTTACCAGTCAATGTCGCTCTGTGTCAGGACCAGTGAGCTCGATTGCGTCGCCCTTTTGTTCAGCGTCCCTATTTAAAATTTAAACTCAAAAAAATTAGGCGGGATGGCTAAAGCGTCGAAGTTTGAATTTTCAGCGGCGTTATACAGCGACGCTGGAGAGTCAACGGTGCTAAAACAACGACGTTGAGCTCCCAGCATTGGAATTTTTCTGTGCACAAACAAAAATGCAATTTTTTTGGAAATACGTGATTGAAAACGAGATGCTTCCCTCCTTCTAGAGCCAAATGTGTGAACCCCAATCCAAATACCTGCAAAACAATGAGAACAAACATATTAAGTTAGAGATTGCAAGCAATAACAATAATTCCCCATGAAATCCATTTACAAAACCCAAATTAGGAAAATAAACAATGAATAACACAATGAAATAACAAAACAAAGATTGAATCCTAATTAAGCAAGCAAACTCATGATCCCATGGGGGACTTGGTGCCAATTTGATGTGAAAATTGGCCCTTTCCCAATTCCTATGATGCAAGATTGATATGTGTTGATGATGATTGATGAATGATCCACTTTGTTGATGAAGATTGAGTGCTCCAAGCTAAAAACTTGCATAACCTAGCTAAGATTCAAAATTGATGGATGAAATTTGATAGATATTTGAGCATGGAAACTTTGGATAATTTGTGGATGATCAAATGAGGATATGAGATCTTTATTTATAGAATGCCAAGATGGATGAATGTCCAAATTTGAGCAATGTGGGACTAAGATTCATCCAATGGCAATATGCCACTTGTCAAACTATGAGTGGATGGAGGATGTGCAAGTTTTGAGGATTGTGCCAATAAATGCATATTTTTGAATTTCAAATTTGTTGAAATTATTTGCAAGAGGGAATGGAAAATGCAATAAATGCCACTTGGTTCAAGGAAAAGGACATGTAAGATGGAGTAAATGCCTTGTTGGATGTACATGTCAACTTGGAATTTGAATTCAAACTTGAAGGAATATTCCAAAAGATGCCTTGTTGAAGAAAATAGAGGATTTAATACATCAATTAAATCTATTTTCATGTGCAAGTGGGAAAAGCTAGAGGATGGGACATGAATCATAATTAAATTAATCAAGGGTCAATTAATTTAATAGGAGATTAGATGATGTGACCTATTTGACTTGAATTTATGGATTTATTTAAATCAAATAAGAGAGGAATATGATAAGAGAATAATTAAATAATGATTTTGATTTATTTAATTAAAAGAGATGGTGTTAGATTAAATCAAATAAGAATTAATTTATTTAATTTAATAGATAGACTTAAGAAATTTAATTAAATAAAATTGACTATTTAATTAAATAGGGATAATTAGATCAGACTGATTGATTTAACAAAAGAGAGAGACTTAATTAGATAAAATGATTTATTTAATTAAGATAAAGAAATTAATGAATTTAATCAGATAGGGGAATTTGATTAAATGGTTAGACCGAGGGATGATTCAGGATGAAACGATGTTAGTAGTCGGGATAAGATGCACAATGTCAATCAGTATATTTTATGTGTCTACAATTCTTGATCAACTTGGAATTGCCACATCTTTGGCCCCTATTGGTTCAGTGCAATAGGATATTCATCTTCTCCAAACACAACTACTTGGGATTCATATCTTGTAAACATATCATCCTTTTTTGTAGAGTCTCAGATTACAAATTTGGAGGATTAATTTGAGAACATTCATCTCGTCTTTATTAATAATCAAGTCATCATTGTTGGCCCATAATCTTCATCATCTTTGGAGCTTGTTCTACATCAATCTTCACCAGTTTTTGGATTGACATAATCTCATTCAGACATGTGAAAACTTGAGAAATTTTCAAAGACACACATCATTTGGATTTGGATTCTTGATTCTTTCATATTTTGAGAATGGATTCTCCATTCACCAGTGAATTTGTTTCTTCCTAAGGGGAGAAATGTTATTTGTAGGTAGTGGATTATATTGTATTTTTAGGCATCCATCATTGGTACAAGAGCTACTTCTTTATTGGGGGATTCATATCCTCATTTTCTCTCTCCTACTAGTGGAAATATATTATACTTGTGTGATAGAAGCAATCCTTGGGGGGTCACATTGAGTCCTCCTATCCTTCTTTCACTAGTGCAACTATTTTATTTCATTTTCTTTTTAGAGAGGAGTTTTTCCACATGTGGTTTTCTCCTTTTCTTTGGTTATGAGAAATTCATTTGTTTGTACATGGGTACCGTTACCCAGATTTTCACCCATGGATCAATCTGATAGAGCCCATTGATAAAAGAAGAAAGAAAATGGTACATTTGCTATTCCTCTTACACTACATTCATATACAAAAATGAAATAACCTGAGAGACTACAACTATAGATCATTGCATTTATATAGATGCATGAAACACAAGAAGATTTTAAAATTTTCTTCTGAGAAAAGTTATTTTATTGAGAGAAATATTCATTTAACTCACACAAGCCGTGAGTTTAATTGTTACTAGCTCATTCAATGTAAATCAAAATTAATATGTACATGAATAAGTAAATGAATATAAAAGAATAGCATGTAGGGAGGGTAACTAGTCATTGCCTATGAATGACTGGTTATTTGTCGAGTCTTCTTGGCTGGTTGTTGTTCAGTTGTCCCGATATGTTCCTAGCTCCTTAAGGTTCCTGTTTCCTGCAATTAATTAGAAAATGTGTTAGAGCAATGCTCTAAGCAATGACAAGTTACACACCATACATGTTCATTTTCCCATACATGTATAAGTTAGTCCTGATCTGCATTCAATAAACATGTGCATTACAAGTGTCCCAGAAAACCATTGAAATTGTCAAACACACTTGAAATACATATATGTTTTTCTAATCTATTTGTTTCATGTGTAGCTACAGGTGCAGATATGACTTAAATTAAAAAAATGAGTGGTGGAAATGTGGCTCCCACAAGGGTTGAGCCCAACTCATGATTATTTTTCAGAAACATTTCATATGTATTTAACAGATGCAAGAAAGATAAATTGCATAAGAATCATCTAATCAAGAATTATTACTTGATACAGTTTGAGTTCATGATCAGATATAAAGTACAAGACAACCACATGAATGTAGTAATACAAAATGCCATGAGGACATTCAGTTTCAGAGAAACGTCTAGATGAAAGGAGACAACATGCTATCTTTTAAAACAAATGTCAAGAATCACATGGTAATATTATGACAAACAGAAGCAACAAAGCTTCAATGACATAAATCATGGCATCACCAGTTCATTAAAGAAGTGTATTATATTTTCCATCCAAGAGTAATGCACATTATGGCCAAATGAATACCAATATGGTTTATGTTCATTTCCTAAAGGTAGGAAATGGGATCATTGTTTTATATCAAGGTATCATTAGTGATATTGTATGTGTAACTGTACAGCAGGAGCTAGCCCATTTATTGTAAGGAGTGAATTTTATAAATAAATAAAGGAGTCATATCTTATCACCATGGTAAGAAGTAATGAAATGCAGAGACAACTTATTCATTGTTTAATCTGACCACAAATATCAACACAAAGAAATTGCCATAAGTGATGAAGACAGTGGGAAGACATGGTTTCAACTCACAATAATGATTCCTCAAAAGACATGAAATCATGAAACACTTTGTAAATCAAAATTTGGCATGGATGGGAAGCTTTCCTGTTAGAGTACAGTCTTCAAAGGGCAGCTCCAAGTTAAAAATCACATAGAAAAGAGGTGGTTTGGATCTTATAAAAGATAGTGCTTTATAAGGGTCTATCATATACAATATCATATAAACCAAAAGTATAATCTGAAAGTGCCATCTGTAATGGAGAAGCTGACTCATTTATTTTATGGCCTTTATAGCAGTTTTTAAGATGCAAACTAGAAGATCACTATGATAGTGTGTAATAAATATTTGATGGTAATGAGTTATCAAAGTGCAATAATTTTGTTGCATTATTTCATGGGCATATGCAATACATTGTAGTGGAAGTCATGAGTAATGTGAAAGCATGGTGCGGGTTTAGCAACTCAAAGATGGAGATACAAAAGAGGGAAAAACTAGAGATTCCAAATATCAATGTAAGGACCAAGCCAATGAAGAAGGATTCAAACCCTCATTTGAAAACAAGAAAAATAAGAATGGCCACGACCTGCAAGTTGTGAAAGGATATTGTTTACTAAAATGAAAAAAATGTGTTGAGCCCTAGTTTATGCTTATGCTTCGCAATGGCATTGAATCATTGTATTAAAAATTTTCTTCACAATGCAACATTTTCTTGTGGAGTAGTTGACCATGATAGCTCTTGTTCCAATTGACAGTATTGGCTATTATTATCGGGCATCATGAAGGAAATAAGATGCCATATTTTCAAAACCAACAAAAAAAGTAAGATAATTTACAGAAACTCATAGCTACAGGGCTATGAAAAATGGAAAATAATAAGCACAAAAATGAATGGAGGCGTGGGTTTTTAGAAATATTGATACCTGTAAGAGCAAGGTATGACTGTGGCCATTTAAAAGAATGACAATGAAGCCTACAAAAATATTAAAAAAAAAACATAGGAAACTCACCAGAGCCCGTGGAGACTGAATTTGATGCTCCTGTGCATGCATTTTGTCATGACCTGTGGATGATCTCTTCCTGAATTTCTAGAGAAACCCCCCTCATTGGCAGCGTAGCTTCTTCGAGAAGTTTCTCACAAAATGAATGAAGGAAAATGCATTCTTTTGATTTAGGGTTGACAACCCTAATAGGATCGATGGTAATGTGGCATTTTTGTTTTTATTTTCACAAATAAGTATCAATTAAAATGATTTCATAAGATTTTATGATGAATGCTACTTTTCTCTTGTATTGTGCCATAAGGACTAAGTCTTATGACTTAGGTTTTAAAAATTTCCACTTTACAAGTGTATGGTCACCTTGACCATTTATTTTTACATTGGAGGTTAGGATCTTCTATTTTTTGCATGATTTATATTGTAAAATGCTAAGTCTTAAAGATACGATTATAAATATTTTTGACTTAGTATTCCTTTAATGCAAGAAATATAGTGGTGTTCAAAACATTGCAATATTGGATATTTCTTTGAATTGATGATGTGCCACAAACAAGGGGAGGTTGATTTTCAGTTGCCAACGCCAAGCATATAGGGAGCATTTAGTTGCTTTTTTGGAGGTTGAGAGATATTTGGAGGGAATTTAGGCATGTTGACTCAGTTTGAGACACTTGTGAGTAGCTTTTATGGTTTGATTAAGTCTTGCATGACTTTTTCAGCCATTTGAAGCCCTTTTGGAGATGATTTAGGAGCTATATTCTAGGCTAATTATCTGCATCCAACCCAAGTTGTTGGGAATGACTACTTAGTCATTTTTGTAACTCATTTGGACTCAATTTTGATTTATGCAATTTTTTTTGAAGACAGTGACTCTTGGAGTCCTTTTTTATAGATTCTGTGCATACTTTTGTAACTCATTTTGGAGATGAATTTAGAAAAGATCTTGAACATCAGTACTTGAAGTCTTTTTCCTTCTTATTCTTGTAGTGCAGTGTGTTATTACGTGGTTAATCAAGTTACATGTGAGGCATTTTCACTTCCTTGTAGTTTTGTCTCACAATTATTGTGCCTTTTATGCAAAAGTAAGTCTATGCAGGTTGAAAATTGTGTTTTAATTTGCACATAGCTTTTAAATCATGAAAGTATCCTTTCCTTTTGAAAGTTAAATGTATTCAAGCCTTTCTTCAAATTATTTATGCATAGGTTTATAGAAATAAGCTGTGCAAGTTCTATTTTTCAGTTATTGAAAATAAGTGTCTATTCTCTGAATTTTCATATCCTTATAGTTTGGTGTATCACCGTAAGAATAGTATTTTTTCTAGTTTTCATTTTAAAGATTTTCCTCTTCTCTTTTCCTTCAAAGTCGGTAGTTTAAGTGATCTTACCAAGATAGGAAGCCGAACTCCTCCAAAGGTTCTTTTCCATTTTTAGGTGACCCACAACCTTTGGAAAAGTTCCCATGGTTCTCTAAGGTATCAAGTTTCTGCAACTTGATAAGGGTGAAAATTTAAGAGTTAACAGGTACCTCATCAAGCCTTTCAGTTAGGACCCATCCATGCATCCCTCATTCCATTCTTCATTAGGGTTTTAGTTTCTCTTAAGTTGATCTTAAGGGGGGGTGTTGGAGTAATTAGGAAATCACTTGATTGTTAATTACTCATTAATTAATTATTAGGTTCCTTATTACTTTAATTACTTAATCTAAACTTAGGAGTACTTTTTTATTATTATATTGGGATAAATATAGGTTAAGTTGTCTCATTGCATGAGATTATGACACTTGTCTCAATCTAATCAAATCCTCATCTAGGGTTTTCTTTTTTCCTTTTATAAGGATTGATCCTTCATTGTAATTATTATCTAGGTATTCATTATTCAATACATAAGGCATATCAAATGTTTTTGCGGATCAATTCATTCTCTCTTGGTTGCATGAGCATATCAATGGTTTTTTCTCTTTAGATGTGATAGGCGTTTTAGTTGCAGGTGATTTCTAGGAGTTGCGGGGTTCACTATAAACTCCAACATAAAATTTTCAAATTTAATACCATTAATATGCTTCATGTAATAAAAAATACTCGTATAGTAGTTTATGGTAACCAACCATCATTACAAACTAGTTAAAACATTAGAAATGGAGCTCTCTTTTGGTGGTTCGACGTTTTTTCAAAATTCCTTGAAGGCGGGAAATGCTAGTTCTCCCCCTAGAGGTAATGGCGGTAGGTGTGTTGCTGATGGTGTAGAGTCAACCTGCAGTGGTGCTGTTGGTAATGATGGTGGGTCCTCTTTCATGTTTTTAATTTTGGACTCGTTGGGTTCTAGGGACAATATTCATTCCAAGCTTTGTGTGGGGGCATTTTTGAGTCCTCATAATGTGAGCGTGTCCTCTTCTCTATGTCCAAAGATTCCTGCAAATGTTGATGTCAAGGAAGGAAAAAAGCAAGTGGGGGTCTTTTCAAATGGACCCAGCTGGTCTAATATTTTTCGTGCTAAGCCTAAAGGGAAGAGTACTTCTCCTCCAGTTAGATTTTTGGCGAACTCATCGACTGGGGAGTATTCGGTGTCTATTCCTGACTGTATTATTGAGAAACATTTGGAGTCGATGGTATTATCTTTGGTGGGAAAATTTATGGGTCCTCGTTCAAACATTGAGCTGGTGCGTAATCTTGTTTCTAAGAGATGGAGGCTGAAAGGTCAGGTGGAGGTGGCGACGATGGCCAAGGGTTTCTTCTCTTTCTCCTTCACCTTTGAGGAGGACATGGTGAGAGTTCTCACTTGTGGGCCTTGGATGATTGGTAAGTCTTTGCTGGTCTTAAAAAAGTGGGAGGCTGGTTTTAGCCCCAGTTCTTGTTCTTTTTCTTTTTCCCCAATTTGGGTAAGGCTTCTGGCCTTTCCTTTGGAGTTCTGGGACGAACAAGTGTTTGCAGGTATTGCTAACATGTTTGGAAATTGTCTTTGCTTAGACCAGATGATTGCTTCTCGGAAAAGGTTGGTATATGCATGTTTCTGTGTGATTGCTGACCAATCTATGGACCTGCTTGAGAAGGTATTGATTAACTCTAAGTTGGGAGGTTGGATCTAGGTGATTGAATAGGAATCAATTCCTTTTGCTTGTTTTCATTGCAAGAAAGTTAGTCACTGGGCAAAGAAGTTCCCTTCCAATCCACCTAAGCCAACGCTGGCTCAACCTCTCAAAGAGTGGAAGGAAAATAAAAAATTAAATGAGGGGTTGTGTGAGGAGGAGGGAATAACTGCTCTGATGAAGCATTCCTCGGGTGTGGTGGATAAGGAAAATATTGTTGGAATATGTGCCTCGATTCTTACTGACATGAAACTCCTTGAAAGCAAAGTCGGTGTGACATCATGGATGTCTGGCCGACTAACTGTTCTGAAGTTCTAAAATGTTCATATCAGTGTGATCTTATCGGGTTAACTCAGGTGTCAGGGAGAGGTCCCAGCGATTGGTGGATGTCTCACCGATAGCTTAAAGCTATCGGGGTAACACAAAGATCGCGTGGAGATGTCTCAACGATGCTACTTGGTCACGCTGACAGGAGTTCTTCGCGGTGACAAAAGAATTCACTGGGAAGTCTTGGCGACTTGGTTAGGTCACATTGAAGGGAGATGTCTCATGGTCTTCACGGTGATAAAAGACTTCGCTGAGAAGTCTTGGCGAAAGTCATGAGTCTTACCGATAGTAAGTCTTTAGTAAGTCTTAGGGAGCTCAGAGAAAGGTCACGGCGATAGACACGAGTCTTGGCGACAGTGTGACTTTCGGTGGAAGCTTTGTTTCGGTTTGACGTCTCACTGAAACTGTGGGGGTCTTACCGATAGGTGAAAGGCTTTAGAGTAACATAAGGTTGTTGGCAGAAAGTCTTGGCGAAATCGGTATGTCTTGCTGAAAGGAATAGCTTATCACTGTGACTGAAGACTTCGATATGAGTTTGTCTGAAAAGCGAATGTCTCGTCGAATGGAAACCTCATCGCTGTGACTTGTGAACTCGACATGAGGTCTTGGCGAAAATGAAGTGTCTTGCCGATGGAATGCTTGATCGCTATGACTTATGCATTTGATATGACTCTCGCCAATAAGGGAAACCTTTGCCGATAGGAACAAAATGGACATCGATGGTTTCAATATAACTTCTTTGTTGTCTTGCCGTCTGCTAGAGACTTAAAGCCGATATCGATAGAGAAAATTTGTGGCATCGGGGAGACACTGTGTGTGTCTCACCGATATGCCAACAAAGTTTAAATGCCATTGACTGTGTGACTAGCCTATGTGGCATCCTGCTGAACCAATTAGAGGAAACCGTTTTTTAAACTGAATGACGGTTGGATTTTTGTAACTGTTGCGACACTGGAGAAAAATAGCTTGCAGGGAAAAATTTGTATTGGCATGTAAACTTTCTTGAATGAAGATCTGGCGCATAAGGATGCACAGATGGAAAAATCAGATTGTGATTAGTTTAAAGCAGATCAATTCTGTTGAGACTAAGATGATGAGAAAATTGAATTGTTGAGATCTATTCTGTATCTAAATGAACATTGAATGTAGCTACTGAGAACTGATAACCAAAGGGTTGCATCTTTGAATTGTATGTAATAGTTTGTTACTGTAATACAAAGAGATTCAGCTTGGTGTGGTGGGTTTTTTCTCGAAAGGGTTTTCCCACGTAAATCTGTTGTTCATTGTCTTTGAATATCTTCTCTGTTTCTATAGATCTTGCATGTGTGTCTTAATTGGACCGTAGTTAGAAAATTAAAAGTACTACCTGCTTACTCCCTTGTGGTTTTGACGTTAGGAAAGTTGCTTCCGCACCTCTGCTTTCCTTACAAATATCTCAAGCAAGGAGGAGGGTGTTCAGGGGGGAGGCTATTGTTTCTGGTTTGGCCTCTCCTTAGAAGGATTTGGTAAAGGATCAACCCCTTATAAGGGAAGAGCCTGCTCTTGAAGAAGGGGAGTTTATTGCTAATGGTGAGGTTAATCCCTATGGTGAAGTTGAGGTCTCTAGAAGTGTTGAGGCTGTTTGTAAGGTTTTGGAGTCTTCTGTCCTGAAGAATCCTTCTGTGGATATGGTGTCCCCTATTATTCCAAATGTGGTGATCACCTCTTCTGTTAGTGGGGATGAGATGGGGTGCTCTTTGCCGATAAAGGAGCCTCCTTATTTGCCTGTTAAAACTAGGAACAAGAAGAAAAATCCCTCTCCTCAGGGGGTTGCTACTAGGAATCGTCTAAAGGTTGATTGTGGGTCAGAGCCAAGGGGTAGGGGGAGACCCACTTTGCAACAGAATAGGGAGAAAGAAAGCAAATCAGATATTGCTGATGGCTGTCAAAAAACTTTATTCGAGATGTGCCCTAAGAGTACATCTCTAAATCCCCCATGAAGATCCTCTCATGGAACATCAGAGGGTTGAATAACCCTCATAAGTTGGATCTCCTCGCTAACTTGGTGAGGGATCATAGACCATATGTGATTTTGTTTCAAGAAACTAAAATTCTTGTTGAGAGGCTGGAGAGTTTTAAAAAAAGGTTCTTTAAAGAGTGTGGCCTTCATGGTTTTGATGCAGAAGGTGCTTTTGGGGGGGGGTGGCTACTTTTTGGAATATGAAAGTGGTGGTTGGAAAGACAATATTTGGGGTTCCAAACCATATTACTACTTCCTTTCATCATATTAGGGATGATTTTTCTTGGATAGCCTCCAACATCTATGCTCCTAATATCAAAAGTGCTCGTAAAAGGTTATGGGGGAATCTAAATTCCTTCAAAGTAGATTCTTCCTCTTATCAATGGCTTGTTATGGGGGAATTTAATACTCCCTTGAGTTGTGGGGATAAAATGGGAGGGTCTCAGGTGGATGATGAAAGTAGATTTGATTTGATGTCTTTTATCAATGACAATTCCTTGTTTGATGTCAACCTGCAGGGGGATTCCTATACTTGGTCGAATCAGAGGATTGGGGATGCGTTGATTCAAGTTAAGTTGGATAGGGCCCTCCTTTCGCCTGATTGGTTGGTTCATTTTTCTTGCTCTCTTTCTGCTCTCACTAGGCTGGGGTGGGATCATTTCCCCAATTTCTCTTTCTGCTGAGCTGAGTAGAAAGCGATCCTTCTCCTTCAGGTTTAAAAAATGTAGACGTCTCATCCAGATTTCAAAGTTAATCTTGCCTCTTGGTGGGATATTTAGGTTGATGGGATGGCTGTGTACATAATTGCTAAGAAGCTGGCGTTGGTGAAATATAATGTGAGGAATTCGAATAGGTATTCCTTTGGGCATATCTTCTAGGAAAAGTCTTGTATCAAGGAGGATCTGGATCTCTTGCAACAAAATATTCAAGTGTAGGGCTACAATGTTATTCTTGTGAATGAGGAGAGTGAACTTTTGTCTCGACTTCATAATATTGTGGCAAGGGAGGAGGAGTTCTAGAAACAAAGATTGCGTGTGGTTTGGCTCAATTATGGAGACAAGAATACTAAATTGTTCCATATTACCACCATGAAGCATTGAGCCTCCAATTGTATTAAGTGTATTCGTCAGGATGGTGTGTTGATTGAGAATGATGAGGAGATTCATTGTGCGACTACTACCTACTTTACTAATCTCTTGTATGATAATTTTGTTCCATCTTTGGAGGCTGAAGGTCAGGTTCTAGATGTTATTCCTAGAATTGTGACCGCTGATCTTAATTGCATGTTGTGTGGTATCCCTTCTGCGGAGGAAGTTAAGAAAGTGGTCTTTTCTTTTGTTGGGAATAAGGAACTTGGTCCTGTCAGCTTTCCCATGTTCTTCTTCCAAGAATTTTGGACTATTGTATCCAAAGATTTTGTGGATGCTACCAAGGAGTATTTTGGCAGTCGTAATCTGCCGAAGGAATTAAATTCCACTTTTATTGTGTTGATTCCAAAAATTTCTGGTGCCTCGACCTTTAATGAGTTCAAGCCCATCAACCTTTGCAATTCTATCTACAATATTTTTCCAAGGTCCTAGCTTTAAGGCTACAGAGGATTCTTCCTCTGATTATTTCTCTGCACTAATCTGGATTTGTTTTTGGCAGGTAAATTCTTGACCCTATTATTACTGTGCATGAAAATATTCATTTGCTGATGGTTAATAGGAGGGATGGTTTTTTGTTAAAATTGGAACTTGTGAAAGCTTATGATCGCATGAATTGGCCTTTTCTTATTAAGGTTCTTTCTAATTTTTGTTTTTTTGACAATTTTGTTAAGTTGATTTAGAGCCTCACATCAATGGTATCCTTTTCTGTGTTGGTTAATGGTTCTCCTTCAAAATTATTTAAGAGCTCTAGGGGTGTGAGTGATGCAGAGACAATGGTGGAAATATCAAACTTAGGGCACAACTTCTCTCAAATATGGATCACCAATCATTTCTTCAACCAAATAGGTTTGGTCCTAGGCTTCCAAAGGTCAAATCAAGCAACTCATAACCCCATCAACACAACCATAGACAAGATGAATTAGACATGCTCAAAGTACTCACATAACACCCTCAAAACAATCACCATGCTTGGTGGAGACAGTTTTCATCAAGCTCAACACTCAAACATACTAGGCTTAATAACGTTGTCAGGAGGACAATCAAGTTTTTATGGTCTAAAAGAATTCACAAGGGGCTCAAAATATGCATTTAGGCTTCCCAAGGGTATCCACACACATCACCTAAAGTGTTGGACAAGATTTAAAAGGAAACTTGGGTCTCTAGAACAAAATAGACTGCTCCAAGAGGCCTATTTAGGTCTTGTAGACACCTAAATTTGGACACTTAATTTATCCAAATTTATCCCAGTTCGTCTAAGCATCCGCTTATCTGCATTAATTAAGTAATATCACTACTATTTAATTAATACCTCTAAAGTTATTCTAATCCTTAAGGTATCTAGTTGAATAATTAAATACATTCCCCCTTTCATCAAAAGAATTAAATAAATATGACATTTATTTAATTCCTCATATGTCACATCCTCCATCATTTTTATCTAATCTTAATCTATCTTCTAATCTCATCATTAGGGATGTGCACATGCCTAATCCTTGATTAGGAAGTGTCACATCCTCCAAATTTTTCAAGTTGGCCTCTAATCTCCCTTAGCCACCTAATCCTCCTCTAATCCTTCATTAACTAGCCTAATCAACCTCCCAAAGAATTTTTAATTCCTTTTATCCTTCCAAGGAATATTAAATTCTTTTTTCTCTTCCCCATGTGATCTTTGACTTGTCACATCAAGTCACATGTGAACTCTTCCTAATCTCCCACTTGCCTCTAATATGTCATTAATTTGTCTAATCAGGTACTTGCGCAACCTTAATCACTTAATTAGGTCAACCTAATCTCCACGTCATGTGTCCTAAGTCAACCCTATTAAATACTTTCTCCTTTTAGAGAAGTCACTCCATTCCCCATGTGAATTTTTAATTCACATTTAATCCCCCAATGCATTTCAAGGAATTTTTAATTCCTTCTCTCATTCCCATGTGGATATTTGAGGAATTTTTAATTCCTTACATGTCCTCTCACCCACATGGGGACAAGGACCTCCTTTATGAGGAGATCTTGTCCCAATCCCAAGGTACTATGTACTACCTCCATGTCATGTACTCTCCTTCCAACTCATGTACACATCATCCTTTTCAAGACACTTCACATGTCAAATGTCAAGATGTGAGGGCTTGTGAATTCTCAACTCACCATAGCCCTACATCTTGGCCTTGTTGGTTTAATCTCAACCGTCCATTTCTCTAGAGAATTCCAAATTCTCTATAAATACCCCCTCTTTTCTCTCATTTTGGGGGGAGATCACTATGCTAGCCAAACTTTTGCAAAATTTTCTCTTGAGCCATACATAGCCAAATAATTGCATTTGCATCCATTTTCACCTATTTTCCATCCCCATTTTTCCATCCATCTCACAATCCACACTTGCATCTTTTGCCATCAAAGGAGAATACAACATCAAAGATCGAAGGGCCAACCAAAGGAAAACTCAACAAGATAAAAGGTTCCATTTTGTTTTTTTAAGTTAAGCATTTTCCCAATCTTGAGGTGTAGGGTGTTCATAGTTGTTGTTTGCACTCTTCTGTTTGCTGCTCATTTTCTAACACGCATTTTCACCCGTTCACAAGTCTGACAACAACAACTTCAAAGCTACCTAGGCTCTCCCCTTCACCCCAAAGCCTTAGCTCTGACTCATACAGGTTTTACACACCTATTACCACCATACCTAAGTGTCCTTTAGACAAATTTTTCAAAACTCAAGCAAAAACCCACTTTTTACTTGTGAATGAGGCTTGCCACATAGAGATGTCAAGCCAAAAACCTTGCACCATTTCCTCCAAAGAGCCTTCCGTTCTCCAAAACATTGAAAGAATAGTATTACATTCCTAAATCTTCCATCCCACCAAAAATGAGCAAATCTACCATGTGGGAATGGAAGAAATCCACATGTTTCACTCAAAACGCTGATTTTAAGGGTTTTCAGACCACCCAGTAGTAAAATTGAGATAACTCCATTATTTCTCAATGAAATCTCACCACTCTAGATTCAAAATGAAGCTGATTCAATCCTCTATCCAACCATTACATTATTGGAGTGGAAAATATAATGTACAGTCTGTACCAAGTACGAGATCAACAGATTTTACAGGAAAAACACCAAAATCAACAAAACTCTTTATTGCAAATTCCTTCCAAACTTTTGCAACAGACTTGCATCAAACAAGAGAGGAATATTTAAGGACTTTCAACTTCCTCCAATGTCATACAACTGAAATTTGAATCAGTTGGCCATTGGAAACACAAAGAAACTCTCTTTTGTCACTTAAATGCCTAATTAAGGCAATTTAGACAACTTACCTTAATCCGCCTACAAAGATGCTTCCCAAACTATGTGAAAGGAATAAAAGCCCACTCAAATGAGCAAGGTGAATCTCCTTAGGTGTCTAGTTACATCAAGGAATCCTTATTTCTTAATTTTCCAAGAAGCACTAGACTTACAAAAGGAGGATGGAGACCTAGTTGTATAAAGGAGTTGATCACCAAGACCAAAAATTAAACCAAAAACCTAGAAGACTTATTAAAAAACATTTGAAATGGTCCTTAGGACCTTATTCCACCACCAAACCAAGAAAAAAAACTTCACCAAACATATTAGGTCCATTGGACCCCTAGGTGCTCCTGCACCATTCTCCCAAGCAAGAAAAAAGATCTCAAGTGCTCTTTGAGATTAAGTCTTCCACAGTAGTCCCATGCTGTTTAAGGTCAATTTCAGACATCCAAGTGGCATCCTCATTAGGTAGACCTTGCCACTTAACCGAATATTCCTTGTAGATCTTCCTTCTAGTCCTCTTTGTCTCCTTGGTGTCTAGGATGCATTGAAGAGTCATAGGTTTGCTTGGGGGTAGTTCCTTCACCCAATCTTCATCCTCCATTGCTGTTGTACCTGGTTCACTACCTACATTCAAAGAAGCTTTGAAAGGATACAAATTAGAAATGTTAAAGATAGGAGAGATTGCCACCCCAGGAGGTAGCTCTATTTCATAAGCATTTTGGCCAAACTTGTGGACCACCTTGCAAGGTCCTATCTTCTTCATAATTAGTTTGGTATAATTTACTTTTGGAAGTCTCTCCTTCTTCAAGTGTTCCATCACCAAGTCTCCAACCTTGAATTGAACATTCTTCTTCTTTAAATATTCCTTTTCTTTATACTTCTCAACATTCTTTTGAAGTGTTTCCTTCACTTGTTGATGAATATCCTTGATTGTAACAACAAAGTCTTCACCTTGAGCACTTCTCTTATCAACTCCTTGTATATCTCTTAGTTCATAGACACCTCTAGGGTGCATGCCATAGACTACTTCAAAAGGGCTCCTACCAATGCTCCTATTCATGGAGTCATTGTATGCAAATTCAGCTTGAGGTAAAATCAGATCCCAAGCTTGTCCATGCTCCTTGGTAAGGCATATTAAGAGATTTACCAATGACCTATTCACCACTTCAGTTTGTCCATCTGTTTGTGGATGGTATGTAGAGCTAAAGGATAAATTTGTGCCAAGTTTCTTCCACAAGGTCCTCCAAAAGTGACCAATGAACTTAGAATCTCTATCAGAAATAATGCTTAAAAGCAATCCATGTATCCTAACAACCTCCTTAAAGAAGAGACTTGCTATATGAGATGCATCATTGCTGCATTTACAAGGAAGAAAATGTGCCATCTTACTAAATCTATCAACTACCACAAAGACACTATCAAAACCTCTTTGGGTTCTAGGCAACCCCAATACAAAGTCCATACTTACACACTCCCAAGGCCTATTGGGAATGGGCAGTGGTTGATAGAGTCCTGCATTTGATGAAGTTCCCTTTGCTCTCTGACATATTATGCATCCTTCCACATACCTTCTCACATCCACTTGCAACTTTGGCCAATAATAAAACCTCCTAACTTGTTCTAAGGTCTTATCAAGGCCAAAATGACCTCCAAGGCCCCCACTATGTTTCTCCTTTATGATGTTCTCCCTCATTGAACATTTAGGCACACACAATTGATGTCCCTTAAAGAGAAAACCATTCTGCAATAAAAATTTAGAGTATTCACCATGAAAACTATTCAAATGCTGCTCACAAACATTGTATACCTCCTTGAAATCTGAATCCTCATGATACATATCCTTCAATGCTTCAATCCCCATGCTTTGGAGTTGGATATCTTGCACTACAAGTGCCCTTCTACTGAGAGCATCTGCCACCTTATTTTCTTGGCCCTTCTTTTGCTTTATTGTGAATGTATAGGCTTGCAAAGACTCTACCCACTTCATGTGCCTATGGCTGAGTTTGTCTTGTGCATTCAAAAAACTCAAAGCATGATTATCAGTATAAAAAACAAATTCTTTAGGTAACAAATAGTGTCTCCCCTTTTTGAGGGCTTGGACCATAGAATACAGTTCCAAATCATATGAAGAGTACTTTCTCTTTGCTTCATTCGACCTTTCACTAAAAAATTCAACCGGCCTGCCTTCTTGGCTCAAAACAACCCCTATTGCTTGATTGCTAGCATCACACTCAATGGTAAAAACTTTATCAAAATCAGGGAGCATAAGTATAGGTTGCTGTGCTACTCTCTTTTTCAGATATTCAAACACTTTATCAACCTCATTGGTCCAAGAAAACTTACCTTTGTTACCTCTTTTGATGGTGTCCAAGATTGGTGCACAAATATGCTAAAGTTTTTAATGAACTTCCTATAGAAGCTTGCAAGTCCATGGAAGCTCCTTACATCCCCCATTGACCTTGGGGTTGGCCAACCAAGAATAGCATCCACCTTTGAAGGATCTGTCTTCAAACTTCCCTTGGAAATGAGAAAACCAAGGTAGACTAGTTCTTCCTTCATGAACTCAAACTTTTCCATGTTGATCAATAACTTCTCCTCTTGTAACCTCCTTAATACCATGTTAAGGTGCTTCAAATGTTCTTCTTTAGACCTAAAAACAAGAATGTCATCTAAATAAACCACAACAAACTTTCCTATGAAAGTTTTCAATACCTCATTCATAAGGTGCATAAAGGTACTAGGGGAATTTGACAACCCAAAGGGCATCACCAATCACTCATAGAGCCCTTCATTAGTCTTAAAAGTTGTCTTCCATTCATCCCCCTCTCTGATCATTATCTGATGGTACCTGCTCTTTAGATCAATCATGGAAAAGAAAGATGCTCCTGATAGACAATCCATGAGGTCCTCCATTCTTGGCATTGGGAACCTATATCTGATTGTGATCTTATTAATGGCTCTGGAATCAGTACAAAGCCTCCAATTCCAATCCTTCCTTGGTGCTAGGATAGTGGGAACAACACATGGACTCAAAATCTTCCTCACTAGCCCTTTATCCATCAACTCTTGCACTTGTCTTGAAATCTCCTCATTTTGAGCAGTTGTCATCTTATATGCAGCCTTATTGGGCAATGTAGCCCCTGGAATCAAATCAATATGGTGGCTTATATCCCTAATGGGAGGCAGGGAACTAGGTAACTCATTCACCGTTATGTCTTATATCCTTCCAACAACTCTTGGACTTCTTTAAGCACATCTTCCTTCTTCTTTGTGGGAAGATCTACTTCACTCTTTGGCTTCATAATCAGGAAGAATCCTCTTCCTCCTCCTTCCTTCAAGGTATTCATGAACTCCTTCTCACCCACCATCAAAACACTAGGCCATTCATGCTTTGCCTTATCTTCTTATAGGATAGGTGAAAGGTTGTAAGTCTTCCCATCCTTCACAATGGAGTATGTGTTCTTCTCCCTATCATGCTTGGTCTTCCTATCAAACTGCCAAGGCCTACCGAGTAGCAAGTGGCACAAATCCATAGGGATGATGTCACATAGAACCTTGTCTTTATATGGCCCAATGTTAAATTCCACCCATACTTGCCCATCCACCAAGACCTGTTGTCCTTTACTAAGCCATGAAACTTTATATGGGTTAGGATGAGAAATCCTTTTCAAATTCAAATTTTCTACCAACTCAATTGAACCAAGATTATTAGTTGATCCTGAATCCACTACTATCCTACACACTTTACCTTGTACCTTGCAATTTATTCTAAAGAGTGCTTTCCTTTGTGGGGGTTCTTCAGGGATTGGTACCTTGAGTAATGTTCTAATCTTCAAGGACTCTCCAACTTCTAATGTAAGGTTTACTGTAGGTGAAGTCACACTTTTATTATCTTCATGCACTAACTGGTTCCTCCTTTCTCCACCATGAGAGCTTGAGCCTTGCTTTTCAAGACATTTGAATGCTAGGTGTCTAGGCTGGTTACAATTGTAACATCTCCCTGAAAACTGATTTGAGCCTCTTCCTCCATTAAATCTGCCTCTACCATTGGGTCTCCTACCCCTGAATCCCCCTCTATTGCTTGAATCTCCACTTGACTCATTATGACTAGATTCCTCTTGATGTTTTTGGGACTGATTTCTGCCCCTACCTCTGAAATTTCTGCCTCTTCCTCTATTTTGCTACTCTTGTTTCCTCCTTATCTTCTCTTCAGCCCTATATGCAACTTGTATGCAATCTTCCATGGTCTTGGGAACAACCAAACTGATTTCATCTTGTATGTTAAGTCTTAGGCCATTGATATACCTGGCCACTTTTTCCTTCTCACTTTCTTCATGACCACATCTCATGCTCAACTTGTAGAATTGCTCACTGTAGGCTAAAACATCCATATCTTTTTGTCTCAAATTCTACCTCTTTCTATACTCCTGCACTTCATGATCAATAGGAATAAATTGTTCCTTCAACCTATGCACCATCCTATCCCATGAGTTAATCATGGATTTACCCATCTTGACCCTTTCTCCTTGGGTGAAATTCCACCATGTCAAGGCAGATCCCTTCAAATTTGCTTTAGAAAACTTCACTTTCTTGTCCTCTGCCATGTCTTTGTATTCAAAGTAGTTATTTAGAGCCTCCACCCACCTTAACACTTCATCCACATCCATCTTTCCACTATATACCGGAAGATCAATCTTTACCTCAGAGGATTCTCCTCTAGATGCTTGCAAGGCTTTAAGGAGTCTTTTCTCATGAGGGGGTATCTCTTCCCCCTGAGGGTTCTCTTCATATTCTTCACCCTCTGGCTCTTCTTCAGAGGAACTCTCTTCCTTAGCATTCACTTTCCTTCTCTCTAAGGCCTCTATTTTGTCCCTCAAGGCCTTCATCTCCCTTGCCACAACAGACCCACCTTTTGGATGCATCTTCCTTTATTCACCAAACCTCCAAATATCCACACAATTTTTTTAGATCAAAATGTGGCTCTGATACCACTATGATGCAGAGACAATGATGGAAATATCAGACTTAGGGCACAACTTCTCTCAAATATGGATCACCAATCATTCCTTTAACCAAATAGGTTTGGTCCTAGGTTTCCAAAGGTCAAAGCAAGAAAATCATAACCCCATCAACACAACCATAGAAAAGATGACTTAGACATGCTCAAAGTACTCACATAATACCCTCAAAACAATCACCATGCTTGGTGGAGACAATTTTCATCAAGCTCAACACTCAGACCTATAGGCTTAACTAATGTTGTCAAGAGGAAAGTAAAGTTTTTGTGGTCTAAAGGACTTCACAATTGGCTAAAAATATGCATTTAGGCTACCCAAGGGTATCCACACACATCACCAAAAGTGTTGGACAAGATTTAAAAGGAAACTTGGGTCTCTAGAACAAAACAAACTGCTCCAAGAGGCCTAATTAGGTCTGAGAACAACAACTTCAAAGCTACCTAGGCTCTCCCCTTCACTCCAAAGCCTTAAATATGACTACTATAGGTTTTACACACCTATTACCACCATACCTAAGTGTCCTTTAGACATATTTTTCAAAACTCAAGCAAAAACCCACTTTTTAAGGGTTTTTAGACCACCTAGTAGTAAAATTGAGATAACTCCCTTATTTATCAATGAAATATCACCACTATAGATTCAAAATGAAGCTGATTCAATAATATATCTAAAAATTACACACTTGGAGTGCAACATAGAGCGTCTAGTCCGTACCAAGTACGAGATTAACATATTTTACAGAAAAACACCAAAATCAACAAAACTCTTTATTGCAAATTCCTTCCAAACTTTTGCAACAGCCTTGCCTCGACCAAGAGAGGAATATTTAAGGACTTCCAACTTCCTCCAACATCCTACAACTGAAATTTGAATCAGTTGGCCGTTGGAAACACAAAGAAACTCTCTTTTGTCACTTAAATGACTAATTAAGGCAATTTAGACAACTTACCTCAATCCGCCTACAAAGATGCTTCCCAAACTATGTGAAAGGAATCAAAACCCACTCAAATGAGCAAGGTGACTCCCCTCAGGTGTCTAGTTACATCAAGTCATCCTTTTTTCTTAATTTTCCAAGATGCACTAGACTTACAAAAGGAGGATGGAGACCTAGTTGTACAAAGGAGTTGGTCACCAAGACCAAAAATTAAACCAAAAACCTAGAAGACTTATTAAAAAACATTTGAAATGGTACTTAGGACATTATTCCACCACCAAACCAAGAAAAAAAACTTCACCAAACATATTAGGTCCATTGGACCGCTAGGTGCTCCTGCACCAGTGAGACAGGGTGATTTGATTTCGCCCTTCCTGTTCATAGTTCTAGCGAAAGACTTGGGGAGATATTTGCAACATAAAGTTTCTATGGGCTCCTTAAAAGGGTTGCGACCTACTTCCTCTTCTCCTCCTTGTTTGCATCTACAATTTGTTGATGATACAATTATTATGGGAGAGGCGACTATTATGGAAGGTAAAGCTATCAAAATGGTCCTTTAGAAATATGAGGCTACCTCGGGGAAATTGGTCAGTCTTCCTAAGAGCACAATTTTTTTCCTCAATACCCTGGAGAGAAGGATGTAAAGAATTGCTGGTATTCTTCAGTGTTCGGTTGGAACTTTTCCCTCCATTTATCTCGTCCTACCTCTTGGAGTGAATTTTGTTCATGATTCCTTCTGGAATGGTTTGATTGACAAGTTTAATGCTAAGCTGGTAGGTTGGAAAGGTGCTCTTCTTAGTCAGGCTAGCAAATTGGTTTTGATTAAGTCCACATTGCAGAATCTCCTAGTGTATGCTCTTAGCCTTTTCCAGATACTGAGAAAATTTTGGGAAAAGATCGAAAGTATTCAAAAAAGGTTTTTATGGTCTAGTGTGGAGGAAAAGAAAAGAATGAGTTTGGTGTCATGGGAGGAGGTGTGTTGCTCAAAAATCCAAGGTGGTTTAGGTTTGTGCGGGATTAAAATATTTAATTATGCTCTAATTGCTAAACAATTGTGGCTTCTTGTTCTTGGTGATAAGGATTGGTCGACGATTCTTGCTTCTAAGTATCTTGCTGGTGTGGGAAAATTCAAGGAGTTCTTAAGGGATGAATTATCTCATCCTTTTGGTTATTTCTTTTAGAATTCTTTGGTTAGGGCTAGAGGTGTGGTCTCTGCTAGCCTTCAATGGTTGGTGGGAAATGGGAGGGAGATTCTTTTTTGGGATGATTGGTGGTTTGGTCATGGTCTTTGCAAGATGCTGAATGGGAGGCCCCTTGAGCGATCTGTGTATTTGAGAATTTGGATCTTAGTTTGCTGATTATATTATGAATGGTGAGTGGAAAAGGATTCACGAGAAGTTCTAAGAGTTGGAGGTTCTGTATAGTGTGTTGTCTCAAGTTCATATCCCGGTTTCTCCTCAGCGGGACAAGGTGGTTTGGAGGATGCTTTCACAAGGACATTACTCAGTGGCTTCAACTTTTAACTCCCTCAATAATATTGTGGGGCCAAGGCCTCCTTGGGGTCTTGTTTGGTCATCTGAGCTGATTCCTAAAATTAATATTTTCTTATGGTTAATGGTGCAAGAAAAAATCCTAACCATTAATAATCTATGGAAAAGGGACTTCTCCATGCCTAATAGATGCTACCTTTGTGAGAAGGATGCAAAGGATTTTTCTCATTTGTTTATTGGTTGCAGCTTTTCTCGGGAGGTGTGGGCCCACTTTCTTAACCTCTGGAGAGTGAATTGGATCTTCCCTACGTCAGTTTGGGAGCTATGGCTTCAATGGCAGGTGCTCTTCTAATCTGTCCTTGAAGCTACTTTGGTCCCTCATGCTCCCTCATATTGTATGGGGTTTGTGGAAGGAGAGGAACAATAAAATTTTCAGGGATGTTGCACTCTCCCTGATCTCGTTATTTTTCAAAATTGTTTTGACCATTAGGGAGAATTTCATGCATGCGGTTGCAAATTCTAATATCCCAGGCTGTGTGATGGTCTTTGATTATGATGTTGGGGTGGAAAACTACTGGAAACTTAATTTTGATATTGCTAGGCCTTTGAAGAAAGAAAAATCAGATAGGGATGGGGTTGTTTGGTACTCTTCTCCTCTCGGTTGGTATAAAATCAACTTTGATGGTTCCGTGAAAGGCAATCCGAGTCTTGTTGGTTGTGAGGGAGTGTTAAGAGATCATAATGGTAGGATTGTTTTGATGGTGGTTCTCCCTTTGGGAATCCAGACAAACCACTATGCTAAAGCAACTGCAGACTATCATGACATCAAGATGGCTAGGGAGAAGGGGGTCACTAAGTTATGGGTTGAAGGTGATTCTCTAAACATAATTAACTACCTAAGGAATTGTTCACCTCCCTCGTGGACAATTGAAAAATTTATTGTGGACACATGATCTATGTTGCATGATTTTAATGATAATTTTCCCATTGATTTAATTACCCTGCTTAATAATGACAAATCCTAGCACGTTGAAGGAAGTTGTCTCCTCAAATAAGGTTTGCATGGTAATCATGTGCAACCCAAGTTGATAAGACACTTCACTCTTGTGAAGCTTATCAGAATTTGTGGGTATCCAAATTGTAAATGCAGGAGGCTCCTTGCCATTATTGTCTTCAATATTGCAATTGGTAGGATCACACGCTTTCTGGGTGATTTTCTTCTTCTTGCCCTGATGTTTAGATGTAATTGTATGCTGTTTGTTTTTGATTATGTGAATTCCTTGCATTTGATGATGGGTGGGGATAGGTGTAGGAATGAGCCAATTTATTACGTCGATTCCAAAGCCAATGTTGAGGTTTGGGATATTTTGCAGAAGGGAGGGGTTAACCCTTTCATGGAGAAACTGCATGGTTTTAAAATAGATGTTTCTAAGGAGTTTTTTGACACTTGGCATGGCTGGGTGTTGAGCATGTTCGGCAGGGATACTACTATCAATGAGGAATTCATTGCGGAAGTTACCGAGATGTCGACTAAAGGGAGAAAGTTTAATAGAGACAAAAATATGTCGAGGGCTGCTAGATTGAATTTTCTTCGGGACAGAGAGAGACAAAATGGTGAGGCTTGATAGTGGGGGTTATGATAGGTCAAAATCAAACCTATCTGGCATGAGGTTTCCATGGCATTGATGTGCTATTTCACCTTGGATGGAAGGTATTTAGCTCTGTATGGCCATCATTTTGTGATGCTTAATCACTTTCACCACAGTAAGCTCATCTCTTTCCTGTTCTATCTTTTGCTTTCTTTGGAAGAAGGGATTGTAAATTATAGAAAGAATCCAAGGAACCCTTTCTTACATGAGGGTTTAATGCTGCTTATCATGGATCATATTAAGGTTAATTGTATTCTTGAAGCCCCTAGTCTTGTTAATTATGTCAAGTTGAAGAAGAGGGAGAAGGGGAGTGGGAAATGCCAGATTGAGGATGTGGTTGAGAGTGAAGGTACATAAATTGAGGAGGAGTTTGATGCTTGGTTTGATGGTTACTACACAGACTTGGACTACACTCCCTCTTCTGATGGGAAGAAATGTTCTACAAAAAAGGTAAAATCCTCGACCAACCCATGTGTTAAACACAAAATTCAAGAGGCTTGTGATGATGAGGTTGAGGAGGGTAAAGTTAGTAGGAGGAAGGCTAAGAAATAGGGGCCGGTGTGCTCCAAGGATGTTGTGGAAAAGATGTTGGAGGATTTAGGGGTTAATCAGGTTAGTGAGGTGGCAGATCTTGGGAATAAGGACTTGGGTTATGGTGATGTTGGAGGGGCCCCTACTATTGGGAAAGTGAATAGTTTAGTGGATATGGACGGGTCTCATGATGCGTTAGCTTCTAAAGTTAAGGGTAAGAAAAAGGTTGATTTTCTTGAAGGTTTTCAAGATGAAGATCCCCCCATTAGTTCCCATCAAAGGAGGCGAGTATTTTGGGGTGCCATGGACTACACACCTGCCTTTGGTCTAGTTAAGGAAGGGGAAAATATTTCTTTTAATTTTCTTATGTGGTTGGTTCAGGAGGTTCGGGACCTCCATAACAAACATGACACGATTGCACGAAAAAATATCTCTACTCTCAGAAGCCTAAAGGAATAGGATTCCATCTTCAGTCTAGTTAAATCATTGAATTCTAGTGTGGGCCCGATGGTGGAGGACATGGCCAATTTAAAGAGAGATTATGGCTTGAGGATGTTATCATTGGAAAGGAACTTCCTGTTGGTGCATAAAGACCTTGACACAATTATCAATATTAGCAAGGAGAAAATGAAATCCTCTGTTGAAGCGCTTGTGTTCCTAAATGAGAAGGTGAAGGAGTGGATTGAAAGATCTTTGTTTAGTGAGCCAATGAACAAGGAGGTAGGAGAGGATTCTAATAAGGAGCTATAGGTTGCGGAATTGGGCATAGGGTCGAGTGTTCTCATTTAGAGTAAAACCAAGAAGTGCAAAATGGTGCCAAGGCAAGATGTGGAGGAGGTCATGGATATGCACGATAGGTTGATCTCTAAGGATTTTGAAGGAGCCAGAATGCTTAAGTAACTTCTCTAAATTTTGCTTGTTCTATTCTCTTTTTTTATGGTTTTGCTATTTTGGCTTTTTGTTATCTGCTGATGGGGTGCTAATTGTTGGGTAATCAACCTATTTTTTGGTGTTTGGTTGGGTAGCCAATATGCTTTATCTTTGTTGCCTTTTCTCTTTTTTTGTATAGGGTTTCAGGGCCCCTTCAAAACCTCTTTATCTCTAATCAAAAACCAATCATCATTACAGGGTCAATACAATTATTTCCTTAATATTGGTGGAAGTTTTCTTAAAGTTTTAAGAATCTAAAGATGTGGCCCAACTAGTGGTAGTTTATCTTATCATACCACAATGGAGGATAGGATTGGATGTGATTCTATATATTTTTGTGATTGGTTTGGCTCTCCAATAATGAATAAGAATTTTTCTTATTCATGGTGTTGTGATGGATGGTATATGTCTCCTATTTGTCTCTCTATCCATTATATCCATTGAGGAACAACACAACTCTTTGGCCAAGATTGGTATTAGTTTCCTCAAAAGATCCACTAGAGTCATTGCCACTATTGGAATTGATTGGTCCTTCACCATTTTGGATGATAAAGTTAATAAAGAAATGGAAGAGATTGTGAAAGGTGGAAAAATTCCTCTCTTGAATTGTGTTGTGCCTTATCCATCTTAGATAGTCAAGGTAGCTAGTTTGCACATTTATCTTACTAGTCTAGTTTTTTGGTAGTTATCTCATTGATATAAATATTTGGTAAATTTTTGGGTTATTTCCTCTATACTAAAATTTACATCTTTGGCCCTCCTTCTTGGAGCATTTATGTTTAACATTTTTCTTGAAATTTTATACAAAGGGTTTTTGATGGAAATTCAAGGTGAAACTTGTAGCAATAGAACTTAATAATGTGTTTGCAAATATGAAATTATGTATCCAAGATTACCATAAAGTGATTTTTTGATTAACAATTCCAAACATGAAAGAAAAATTAGCAATACCACAAGTTGACATCCAAAAGTGACACAAGATGTACGTGGAGAAACCTTTGTGGGAAAAAACTCCACACCCAAAGAGATCCAATTTTTGTTTTAATATTCAAAAGAGATACATGAATACAACAGTCCTCTCTAAAATTTAGTAGCACTTCATCTCTCTAACAACCTATAAACAAACTCTACAAACCACCATCTCAATGCTCCAATATATAGAAGTTTTTGGGAGAGAATACCACAAATGGCATCTCGAAACAACAAGCAAAACCACCTAGAAAAACCCATGCCACCCTTAGTGGACAACCCAAAAACATGGTGAAAATTATTAAATGTTCACATGGCCTTCACATGCGTGCCTAAGCCAAAACCATGGCCTTCACATGCATGCCTAAGCCAAAACCAATGAAAATTGGTCAATATCGAGTGCTCCATAACTCACCGATGACTAAAACCTAGAACATGCAACCTTGGACACCCAACTTGGGATAACATGCAAGTAACATGCAAAGACATGCATTTTGGGTGGTCCCCACCTAGAATTGGATGCCCGGAAGGAATATGCTCCCGAGATGCTTTGTAACTGTCATGTAGTGGGTCCACCTCTTTGAATGAAATTACAATTTGTCATAGGAATATAAATAATAAATATGTTGCCCCTCGTGTCCTCTAGAACACTTTCAAAAGAACATGGAGACACACAATTATCAAATTAGGATAAAAATTATAATGTCACCTATCCTAACATTCTCCCACTTGATATTATACATTTAAATTACATCCATGAGATACAAATAAAATATAATAAAATACAGTGATCAAGGCCCATGGCCTTCCTACACCAAGATAACTTATTCACGGTCATTGACTTTGTGCTTGAGAATCTGCAACATTATCCAAAGTTTCAACCTTCTCAATCAAGACCCTAACATTATCAACCATTTCTCACACAAAGTGATACTGAACATCAACATGCTTAGTATGAGCATGATACTTAGGATTTCTGGCTAAACATATGGCATTCTAACCGTCACATGATACATCCAATCCTAATTGTATTGCAATCAAAACCAATACCATTACCAAATATTTGTAACTAAACCGCATCCTTAGAGGCATGTGTAGCATCCATATACTCTGCTTCGGTGGTGGACAACACAACTATAGGCTGCCTCTTACTCATCCAACTCACTACACATCCAAACAAAGTAAAAGCATAGCCACTAGTGGAACTTCTATTGTCCAATGCACCTACCCAATCTACATCAACAAAACCCTATATATCAAATGACTTAACCATATCGTCAGTACCATGATAAACCAAACAATAATATGAATTGCCACACAAATATATAAACAACATCTTAACAACAATCTAATGCTCTCTACCAGGGTCAGACATAAACTTGCTCAAAACTCCCACTACTTGGGCTATATCTAGTCTAATGCAAACCATTGCATACATCAAACTACCAACGAAACTAGCATAAGGAACATTCAACATCTCTTCAAAATCATCATAAAAATTAGGACACATGTCTAAACTCAACTTTGTACAACCAAAAATGGAATATTTATTGGTTTACAGTTATGCATACTAAACCTATACAAAATGGTATCAACATACTTACTCTGACTTAACCAAATCTTTTTGTGAACCTGATCCCTACTGATCTCCATCCCAAGAATATATTTTGCAACCCCCAAATCCTTCATATCAAATGTGCTAGAAAGCTGAGTCTTAAGCTCCCTAATCATCACCTTGTTGTTACCCATAAACAACATGTCATCAACATACAGGACAATGATTAGTATCTAATCATCAATAACCTTCATGTAAACACAATGATCCTCGTCACTCCTAACAAAAATCAACTTCAATGCAAAATCATCAAAATTCTATTAACGCATCCTCAGTGACTGTTTCAAACCATATAAAGATCTCTTTAACCTATAAACCAAGTGTTCTTTTCCTTTCACAAAAAAACCATCAAGTTGTCATATATAAATCTCTTCCTCAATATCCCCATGCAAGAAAGCGATTTTAACATCCATTTTCTCTATTTCAAAATCATAAGAAACAACAATAGATAATAAGAATCTAATAGAATTTAACTTAGCAACAGGAGATAAAATTTCATTGAAATCAACTCCCTCTCTAGGAGTAGCCCTTGGCCACCAATCCGAGCTTGTACTGCTCTAACCGACCATCTGCACTAAATTTATTTTTAAATACCCACTTGAAACCAATGGGCTTCCTTCCTTTGGGAAAACACATAATATCCCAAGTATCACAACTATCTAAACCATAATCTCCTCTTGCATGGCTTGCATCCAAAACTCACTTTCTTCTGAAGAAAGAGCCTTCCTATAGGGTCTAGGTTTATCGTTAGTACTCAAAAAAACAAATACACAACATAAATTGGATGGGCTATACCTGTCAACTAGATTATGTTTCCTTGTGGATCTTCTCAAGGTAGGAGTAAGGGGTTATTGTTCTTCTTCTTTTGTATGCTTATCCTACACATCATCTAAACTCCATAAACCCTCTTCTTCTTCTCCATCCTCTAATCCATTTGGTTTTTCTTCCACATGTACATCTTCCTATTTTTCTATCTTCATCTCAGAGTGCACTATTTTTGCTTTATCTTTCTCCTTTGGTTGTTCTTCACCCGAGTAAGCTCTAAACTCCCTGAAAAATCATATCTCTAGAGAAAAATATTTTACAGGTTAGTGGATTCCAAAGCTTATAACCTTTTACATTCTCACTATAGCCAACAAAGATGCATTTTTGTGCTTTTGGATCCAATTTAGAATGCTTCTCTTGAGGCACATAAACAAAAATCTCAAAACTAAAGACCCTTAAATGTGAAATATAAGGATTTTTACCTATCCACATTTCATAAGGAGTTTTATTAACAAGAGTTGAACAAGGAGATCTATTAAACAAATAACATGCAATACTTATAGCTTTTGCCCAAAAGCATCTCTCAATCTTAGTACCACTCAACATGCTCCTAGCTCTTTCCATCAAGGTTCAGTTCATTCTTTTTGCTACCCCATTTTGTTGGGATGTATGAGTAGTCTTTTACCGAACAATACTTGCATGCTTACAGAGCTAATTAAATTCCCTAGAACAATATTCACCCCCATTGTTAGATCTCAACACCCTTATCTTATAATCCTTTTGCTTCTCAACTAAGGCTTTAAATTCCTTTAACTTAGTGAAAACGTCAGATTTTGCATGTATAAAATAAATCCAGGTGTATCTTGAGACATCATCAATGAAAGTTACATAATAACAAGACTTTCCAAAAGAGTCAACATCCATTGGTCGAAACACATCCAGATGAATGATATCTAATAATCTCTTAGCTTTATTAGTTCCATTAGGAAATTATGATATATTTTGTTTGTCAAACACACAATGCTCACAAAAATTATTTTTACCAACAAAATAATAAAAAATACTATGAACCAAATTTTTATTTAGAATGGTCTTAAAACCATTTTCACTTATGTGACCCAATCTATGGTGCCACAACATATATGCATTTTTAGTGCTATTTACATTGACAGAGTTACAAAAAGTGGAGGCATTAAGCCTAAACAAAGTCCATATCCAAGATCCTTTAGCAATCATCAAACTCCCTCTTACCAACCTACAACCAAACTTGTCAAATGTCGCATGCATTCCATAATCATTCAAATTGGATACTAAAAGTAAATTTCTCATAATTCCTAAAATATGTAAAACATCTTTAAGGGTTTGAACCCTTCCATCACTGAAACACAACTTTACCTTTCCCTTTCCCTTATCAAAAATATTTTCATGTTGTTATCACCAAGGAAAACTTCTCCTCCATCATAAGCTAAATATGAAGTAAACCACTCCTTGTGAGGAGTCATATGGTAGGAGCAACTCGAATCAATAAGCCAAACATCATCACTAATAGTGTTAGTAGAAAAAAACAAAGCATCAAAATCACCATCTTCATGTAGGAGATTAGGTGAACTCCTCAAACACCCCAAAATCACCTGCAAGACAAAATAACTTCCATAAGAGAGAAATGACAGAAATATCATGCTATCATTAAGATGCAAGGATGCCAAATTGAATATGAGATGATTACAAATGTACAAAATGCCTTGAATATATAGGCATGAGTGAAATCCTAAAATGCGTAAGATGTTGCCAACTGTTAAAATCACACTACATGTGACAACATGTGAACCCTATCTAGGAAATGATAAAAAGATTGAGATAAGTTCTAGAAGGACAACTCATCTTCTAGAAGAAATATTATCTCCTACAAACAAGGAAGGGGGAATTACCCCATTATTAAATAATTTATCTAATTATGCAACCTAGGACTTAAAATATTACCTAAGTAAACTTATGCAAAGTGTAATTAAAAAATTATTAACACCAACACCCCCTCATAAGTGCAACTTAGGGAGAAGAAAATTATTATGCATAGATGAGTCCCGACAACAAGGCCTGAGTAGGTACTCATTTAAAAATGTAATGCAAACTAAACCAAATGGGGTAAAGGAGAAAACCACATGGGAACAAAAACTCCTCCCCAAAATAGAATGGAAAAAACTAGCTAAGTGATGAAGGATGGAGGACTCCATAAGACCCCCCAAGGACACCATCCATCACAGACATACACAAAAGAACCCCCCCAGAAGAGAGGAAGAAGGAGGCCACATAGCCCCCCCAAAATGAAGTAGCTCCAATAAGACTGAAGAAACCACATCTCTTGAAAGAAGTGAGAGGGTGACCACATGAATGCAATATTTGAAGGTGGAACAGGTGCAGCCCAAGATGTCTCCACTGAAGCAGAGGTGACCTCAACAAATGAAGAAGCCGAAGAAGGTGAAGACTCAAGAGTGGCCTCCAGAGAGGGAGGATCAATAGGATCTTGTTGCACTGAAACATAAGAAGCCACATCAGTAGAAATAACAGCAACAACAGGAGGAGGAGGATATGGAATGGAAGGCTCGAGAACAAGATCTGAAGAAAAAACCCCAAAGTTCACAAAGCCAAATTTCTCCTCATAATGATGGTTCACACTAGAAGTGTGAGGAACAGCTACAAGAACAAAAGCACTATCAGTAGAAAAATCTGCAAATGAATACAATCAAGATGAATGATCCACCACCCCAGTAGCAATAACCGCTCTACTCTCCAAGTCTTTGATGATAACATAATCATGTGTAAACTCCACAGATCTCCCATTGCCTCCATGTGTGATCTGATATATGGAAAGAAGGTTGTTTTTCAAATGAGGAACACACAAGACATCCTGAAAAGTGTTGTCCCCAAAACTAATAGACCCCTTCCCTATAAGACTCATGTATGTATTGTTTCCAATTAAAATAGGAGACATAGTACAAGGTTCAAAAGAAGTGAAAATAGACTGTGAAGATGCCATATGATGAGAAGCTCCTGAATCTAGAAGCCATCTCCTTGATTCATGACTTGAATATGCACAAAGAGCATGTCCCTTCAAAAATGATGTGGTATGCAAACCAGCTGTGCATGTGTCAAGCTGCTCTGAATAAGGAGGGGAAGAAGATGATGCAGACATCCTAGAAGGAAAATGAATATGATGTTTCTGAAGAAGATGTTTCAGCTCATCAATATCCTTCTTGTAGCATCTATGTTCTGCATGTCCTTCCCTCTTGCAATAAGCACATGTAACTTTCTCCTTCTTAGATGATTTCCCCTTAGAAGAGGAGGATGAATCTGAGGACTCCTTTTGTTGCTCATGAGATTTGGAATCCTTTTGTTTCTGTTTCTTGCCTTTGCCTAAATAATCCTTTTGATCTTTGGGCTCTTGAGATGCAATGAGTGCCTGTGATGAAGAAGGTTTCACCGTGCCCATGCTAGCTAACTTAGCTTGCTCTTGAGTGAGGGATGAAGCAAACTAATCAAGAGAGGGCATAGTGAATCTCGTACCAAGAGAATCCTGGGTGACATAAAATGTAGAAACAAAAATTGAATACTTGGGTCCAAGCTTTGAAAGGATGGACAAAATCAATTGAGAGTCCTGCTTTTGAATACCACACTGTGTCAATTGCAAATGAAGAGACTTGAGTTTTGTGAAGAACTCCTAGATGCTATCAAAATCCCTAGTATTTAAGCTAATGAGCTCATTCTCCAACTGGAATCCTCTCATAGTATCCTACTTCCCAAACAAAGACTCTAAAGTAGTCCAAATCTGATTTGGAGAAGTACAAGACTCAATATGAAAAATAAGATTAGGAGAAATAGACAAACATAAAGTACCAAAAGCTTCATCACACCTATTAAACCACTTTCTCTTTTCAGTAGCACCTGTAGGTTCAACTTCAGTACCCATGGTCACTCTGTACAACCCTTTATGCTTCAAAAGAATCTCCATTTATTTTTTCCAACCAAAGAATTTGAATGGAGTAAAGGGTGCAATATTTTGTGAATCCATGAAAAAATAGTAGTATATACTCTCAAATGCAAAAAATATTCTCCTTTGATCTAAAAAAAATTCCTGATTACACCTTTCCTAAGAAAATAACCCAGAAAACAAAGGCTGAGTTCTGACAAAAAATTAGATACCTAGTGAAAAAACTAGGAAAATCAGGTTTGAGATCTGTGAAGATGACGAAACCAGCTTTCCAATGATATCCCGTTTGCAAAAATCCGACACCATGGCCAAAAGTTATAAATTTTTCAAAAAACTGAATTTGGCCTACAAAAAATGGGTTTTCTAGCAAAAAAAGGTTTACTTCTGATTTAATTTCTGCAAAATCTGTTCACAATGAGTGGACGAAAACAAAACATAACCCAAAAATTGTTTTTTGATTCAGCAAGTAGAAAATGATTTTTTTTTTAAACCTTCAGCTAGGAGAAAAATGACGTGCACCAATTTTTGTATAGCGATTTTCTCTAGATCCATACAAGATATCAAAAATCTAAGAGATACCCAATTCAGATTTTGACCCTGTCTACAAAACCCATAAATCATTTTTCCTACAACTAATGGAAGTTGGATTTTTGAAGCAAAAATGAAAAATGACTTTAATAAAAAAATTGCTTGCATCTAGCAATATTTTCATGCCAAAATTGATCCCTCATATCTGGGAAGAAGTCTACAACACTGAAGCTTTGATACCATGTAGGAGTTTAGGTGAACTCCTCAAACACCCCAAAATCACCTGCAAGACAAAATAACTTCCACAAGAGAGAAATGACAGAAATATCATGCTATCATTAAGATGCAAGGATGCCAAATTGAATATAAGATGATTACAAATGTACAAAATGCCTTGAATATATAGGCACGAGTGAAATCCTAAAATGCGTAAGATGTTGCCAAGTGTTAAAATCACACTACATGTGACAACATGTGAACCCTATCTAGGAAATGATAAAAAGATAGAGATAAGTTTTAGAAGGACAACTCATCTTCTAGAAGAAATATTATCTCCTACAAATAAGGAAGGGGGAATTACCCCATTATTAAATGATTTATCTAATTATGCAATCTAGGACTTAAAATATTACCTAAGTAAACTTATGCAAAGTATAATTAAATAATTAATTACACCAACACTTCAGAGGACTTTTCTATAGAAGTATTTGAACTCTTTTTCTTGTTTCCACATTCCTTCTTTACATGTCCTCTCTTACCACAATTCCAACACTTTACTCTGCTCTTCTCGAGGGTTTTAAAATTTCCTTTAGACTTGTCTCTCTTTTTGTCCCCTTCAGGCCCTCCTTTTTCTTTGGACCTTCCTCGCACATGCAAGACATCTTGGGATCCCACATTCATGGAATTTCTTCTCATCTCTTTTGAAAGAAGTATAGCAATGAGACTATCCATCTTCGATTCTGTACCACCACCACTTATGACAATGATTAGATTTTCCTAAGATTCAGGTAAAGAATAAAGCAACAAAATACATTTATCCTCTTCTCCTATCTTAACATCTACAAATGCAAGCTAAATTATAATCATATTAAAAGTATTTAAATGTTCTATAATAGAATCACCATCCTTCATTTTCAAAGAATACAAACATCTTTTGAGATACAACTTATTTGGTAAAATTTTAGTTTGTTAAATCAACTTGAATACGATAGATTCTTCTAAAACACTCAGGAGGATGGAACGTGCAAGACACAACCGAATGGTTCCTCATGCCTTCTTGTCCAATTTCATCCAATCTTCATTAGATGTTGATTTTGGTTTCTTTTCACTTGAAATTGTTAAGCATTAATCTCTCTCTTCAAGGAGATCCTCCATCTTCAACTTCCAAATCTTGTAACTAGTTCTAATTTGGATGTATTATTGACATATCTCAATGACATTGTCAAGGTAGGATCTAGGTTATTTGATCTAACATGTGGAACTAACATGGTAAGTTCAAGTGTGTATGTAACTATATTAAAAATACAAGTAGGGTCCACTTAGTCACCACTAAACCCTAAACCCTAAACCCTACATTTAATCTTGATCTATTAGTGAACTCATAGGATTTATATTTTTTAATGAACTTAACTAAATATCTAACTTAAAATTAAGAAAGAGGTTAGCCAAATGAAAATAATCATTGAAGGGGATTATTTCAAGAACATAGCTCATATACCTAATGTACAAACCCAATAGCACGACAAACAAGGTAATATGCACACCTAATAGTTCTAATGTCGGTGTGTTATTGACATGTATCTCAATGACATTTTCAAGGTAGGATCTAGGCTCTTTCATCTAACATGTGGAACTAACAAGGTAAGTTTGAGTGTGTACTACTATATATTAAAAATACAAGTAGGGTCCACTAAGTCACCACTAAACCCTAAATCCTACATACATTTTGATGCAGGAGCATCTAGGGGTACTAGCAATCTTGCATCACCAAAAATATTGCTATTTTATTTTTGTTGTTTTCAATAAGGGTTAAGGTGTGTGAAAAATAAATATTTTAATTTGCAATAATGTGATTTTTCCTTGTGGTGATATGTAAATGCAATTTTTGGAGGAAATATGCTGAGGTAAATGTTTCCAAGGCATTTAAATTGGAATATTCTCTTTGGGGTGTCCATTTCTAGGTGGGGACCACTTTGCTTGTATGTTCTTTTGCATGCTGGGTCAACATCTTTGCATGTTGTTGCATGTTTGTATTTACAGCCGTTAGAGCCATCGAGAATCAATGGAGGTGTCATTGTTGACCAAATTTGATTGTCCATAGTTTTGGTGCCCATGTGGAGACCATGTGAGCATTGATTAATTTTACTATTTTATGATTATTTCTCCAAAGGGGTGTGGGTTTTCGAAGGAGGTATTTTTCTTGTGGTTTTGGAAAACCATAGTGGTTTTTCTTATTCACAAATCTATATATCTAGGCCTTGTCATTTGGGAAGATGGCTTTGGGAGTTTTTGCAAGTGAGATGGGGAGATGTTGCTGGATTGAAGAGAGGATTTGAAGACTCTATTGTTGCAGATTTATATTTGCATATAAGCCCATATTTTTGGGAGCTAGTGACCTCCACATTTTGAGAGATGGTGAGCTAGTGAAGTCCATGTGAAGGGAGCTTGAGAGCTTTAGTAGAAAGAAGGTAGAAGGAGACCAAGAAGACATTTTTGTTGTAGGTTTGGATGTGTGCTACAACAGCAAGAAGATTGATGATTTCATAGTTTTTTTGCAACAATGATTTCTAATGATGAATGCAGGTTGAAGAAGCTAGAAGCTTGTGAAAGAAGTCAAATTGAAGGAGATAATATTTGTATTGATCTTTGTTGTTGTAAATCAAATTTATTTAAGTTTTGTTATGGCTTTCATCAGCCCTCATGGTTTCAAAGACAATGTATTTTAAGAAATGATTTGTTGATATGTAATTGAATAAGATTTTGAATGAATAAAGAAGAATACTTGAAATTTTTTGTGTTGTTTCAAACCATTTCTAAGTTTCATTTTTAGATTGTTGTGAGTATGTGAATGAAGGTTGGATTTCTCTTCATTAGTGGTATCAGAGCATGTTGATCCTCCCTTCATCACATTTTAGGAGAATGTGCTATTGACATGTATCTCAATGATATTTTAAAGGAGTAGGGGAATGAGATGGTATACCATTAATGGAATTATATATATATATAAATATAAAAGATTCCTTATACTTAGATTATCTCATTATAGATAAATATTGAATGGATTTTAAGTGTCATAGGAACATAAACCTAAAATTTCATGTCAATTTTGTTAGTTAACTAGTAATCGGGCTTTATAGTAATCCCTATGTAGACTTGTAAAATAGAATCTTACAAATGTGTAAGAGCTCAATCAAGTGTCTTATTCCACTTTTTTTAAGAGACCCAAGTAAATTTATTGTTGCTTAGTATCTTGATGTACTAATTCTTTAATATAGTATCATTTAAACAAAGATACAATATGTTCATGCAACTTAAGACTTGTGTAGACTTGTAAATTCCCTATTTGCAAATAAGAAATTACTAGACATACATATAAGTGAGAAATCTTTATAAACTATATTTAAACAGATTCACTCCTTAAATAAACTTATGATATGATCTTATTATTTAGTTTATATATGCACAAGTATTATAATGTGAGGCTATTTTTTTTAAACTAGAGCCTTGATCCTTATGAGATGACAAAGTTGAGTTTTAAAGCCAAAAGTGAAATGCATATATGCAATTCAAAAGAGCTACAACATAATATAGGAATGCATACTATATATAAGGACTATGTTTTACATTCACACATATAAGATATAATCTACATCTATCAATCACAACATCATAAATAAATATAGTAACAAATATCGCATATACTTTAGTAATCTATGTGCAAGAAAAATATTTTCTACTATTGTAAGTAGAGTTTTAGGGTTGGAGTGTTGAATAGAAGGGAGGTCAATAAGGTTATGGGTGAGGAATTGATGAAGGACAATGTAATGTCCCCATTTTAGCCATACACTCTTTTGTGTCTAATAGCCTATTTCCAGAAGCCCATAGGCCAGTCAGAAGTTGAAATTAGGGTTTCCACTTTTAGAGGAGGTTTTGAAGGCTTGCATGCGAGATTTTCTAATGCATGTCTAGTGGAGATTTTTAGGTTTTTGGAGAGCTTCAGGATGTGGTAACATGAATGACAAGATAATGACTTGCATTTTTAGCTATTTCCTTGGTAGTTTTGGAGGCTTGCATGTTGGAGTTTTACAATTCTGATTCTGGATTCCTTCTGGGTTTTTAAAGAACTTTGCGATGGTGTGACATGCAACTAAATCAAATAACTTTTCTGGACTTACTATTTTTAGTAAGTGGCGATGGCTGCCCAGTTTGTGCTCATATGATTTTGGAACAACTTACTATTTTAGTAGTATGCTATTTTTAGAAAGTACTATTTTTGGCAGTGCTATTTTTAGTATTAGTTCAATAGTTCAATGCAGTGGCTATTTCTGGCAGGTCAGCTTGAGTAGTTGGTCATTCCAACATTCCTGGAGTTATTTTAGCAGGTTTGATATTTGGTGAAAATAACATTTTTAAGTGAAATTATCTCCTAGGCAAAATGGACGACTTTATAAAGGAAATATTTAAGTTGCAAGTAATGTTTTGATAAAGTGGAATTTTGGCTAAAATAAAATGGACGCCTAGCCTAGAGAAAGTATTTTCAAGTTATAAAGTCATTTCACTTAAATATTTGGATGCCTACTTTATGAGGTATTTTGCATTTTAATAAAGTATTATTTCCCTCACATATTTGGATGACTTGGAGAAGAGGGAATAAATGAAATGCAAATGTGGAAAGGTGAATTTGGTTTTGATGTCATATGGGCGACCTAATCGAAGGGAAAAGAAGATTTGAATTTGGTTGAGAAAAGGCTATAAATATGAGTTTTGGGCTCTTTGTTTATCATTAGTTGTTTTACCTTATCAAAATGTTGTCGGATTGTTTGCAAAACCTGGCTAAGGGGGAGCTTAGCATTTACACCTTTCTTCGGGCCTGAAACTATGGTTCCCTAGATGATCTATTGGGAGTGTGCTACATTCAGTAGTGCATATTGAGCAATATTGTTATAGTTTTGATGATTTTATTGATTTTTAGGTTGCTAGTTCATGTTTGGCTGAAGAGGATTTTCGATCATAGATCTTTGTGTGATTTTTTGTGCATTTTGGGTACTTGATCATTCAGTTCGTATGCTCAAGGCATCCCATCTTGCACATTTCTAGATTTAATTGTGAAGTCTTTATTTCTTAGGAGGGTCACCCTTCCTTATTCGGCCGTACTTCTTCCTGTTGCATGGCATTGTGATTCGTGCCCTTCTTTGGAGGTTGTTTTGACATTGTCTATCCCTTGTTTGCTGGTCACCATGTCATTAGGGAGTTGTTTCTACAGTTTGGAGTGTATTGATTGAGTTTGGTGAGAGATATAAGTATTTTAGTGACCGTGTGCTTGCTAGTCTAAGTTTGTGTTTTTCTGGTTATTTATATCAGATTTGTTAGGAATTGGAGTTTTGGCTCAATTTTCATGTTTGAGAGTCTTTTGGAGTTGGAGAGACATTTTATATCATTTGTAGCACTTGGAATTCTATAAAATTTGGCTCTTGTTGGATTCTATTTCATATTGTAATGCTGATTTAGTAGTACTGATCAACTCTTTATTATCTCTACAAATTTCTATTGTAATTCCCACTTTTAGTGGAAGAAGGCTAGCCTCACCGCCTTGTTTACTTTTTGTTTAAGAATTATCATTCCCACGTTTGGTGGAAGAGATAGGCCTCGCTGCCTTTATCTTCTATATTGCCCGCTGAAAAAGCAGAAGGGGTCAACAAGCCGCCCATTCTATACTTTCATGTGCTTGAATTCTTCATCATGCTAATCAGATGAGCCGTCAATCTACTCCCGCTGAATAAGTGGTTGAGTTGCATAATTTACATTTCCAACATTGTACTTTCATTCGGTTTGATACTAATGATCCCTAATGCCATGTGATATCCCTCACCCATCTTGGGTCTTGAGTGAACACTCTTGGTGTAGGGTTACTTTCATCTGCTAATTTGATTATGCTAATGCTGACGGGTGCTATTGTTGAAGTGTTGATTTTGAAAAATTGGAAAAAGACTTGAAAAATAATTTCAATCAAGGGAAGATGAAGAGAACAATCTTCATTTGTTGGAACAAAGTTTGACATAGGTGAAGCAATCACCTTCTGAGATAATGCAGTTGGCACTAGCACCTGTAGTGACCTTTTTGAATCAGCCTTATTGGCTAAGGCATCCTGATGAAAAAACCAAGTTGTTGATTTCTTCTTGCTTCATGTAAGTGTTAAGAATTGAGGTATCTTAGTTGCCCTATGATGAAGAAACCATGAAGATCATTTTAAATATGATAGTGGAGAGTTTTCAAGATTTGGATGAAACTGGAAGTAATTTGTTTCCAAGAAGGGCTCCTGTATTAAAGACATTTTCAAAAATTAGAGCTTGCATCCTTTTGATAGATTTGGAGATGCAAAATTAGATTTACCATTTGTTTTATTATCTCTTCGCCTCGACTTGGAGTGATCAAGAAGAGGGGGTGCTTGCAACTATCATGAATGTTCTAATTCTTACCATCGAAGAAGCTGATAATCTTCCATAAAGTGTCCAGTCTCTTCTTATGGATGCTTATGAATGTGAAGAGCATATTTCTCCCACTATTGATAAGTTAATCAATGAAATTTTCAATCAATGTGAAGAAAAGATGAAGCCTTTTTTGAAGAATATAGAGTGAGATGAAGGAAATATTAGTGGTCTTGAAGATGAATCCAATGAGTTCATGCAAGGCCATGTTGAGGACTTGGCGATGAAGGATTTCCCTCTTGTTGCTATCCCAACTTCCCAAGAAGTTCCACATGAATAAATCAGTGACATACTTACTCATGATAATTCCTTAGAAGATAATGATGGTGAAGTTTTCAAAATAGAAAACATTGAAGATTCTTCACTTCATTTTGGTGGTGACACTGTTGGTCTTGGGTTTGATCAACAAACCGAACCATTGGAAATAAATGTTTTTGAAGATATCAGTTTAAGTGATTTGGGAGCTGAATTATTCAAAGAGTCAACACTTCAAGAGGAGCATGATAAGCATTTTCATGTTGACCATCTCAATCAACCCATTAGAAATTGGGATCCGGGTGTGTTGGCATCAAGTTATGACAAAGAACCTATGTGGGATAAGTTTCCCTTTGATCCTAATGAAGACCAAAATTTTTATTGCATTACAAGCTTTGAGGTGGCCATTGAAAGAGAAGTTGTTTTTGATGAAGAAGATTGTTTGGAAAACTCCACAATGATCCCTTTGAGTTGGTTGCAACCACTAAGGAGGAGTTTGTTGCTTTCGAAACTTTCAGAACATCATTCAACGATTCTTCGTTTGAGTTGGGGGCTGCCATAGCCTTTGATCAAGGAGACAGTGAGGAGGAAGAAGAGCTAGAAGACCTTATGGCTCTTGAAGAAGAAAGATTTAAAGAGGTTTTCAAATACAAGTCCGATTTACCTATTTGAGAAGTTGATTGAAAACATAGAGTCGAAGAAATTGTGGAGTATGATCCTCTTCATGACATTGAGCATTCTCTGCTAGTTGGTGGCGAAATACAAGAATGTTGGAGCAGTAATGATGACAACAAAGGCAAGAAACAAAGTTCTGATTTTGAAAAGCAGCCTACCAGCAGTACACCATCTTTGCATATTCTTGAGTGGGAAGATCAATTCCGAGAGTCCTTTGAAAGGGAAGTGCAAGTTCTATCCCAATTTGATCATACACATAGCTTGGTTGAAGAGCTTTACTGGAAGGCTCAACTTGAAGAGAGATGAAGATGAGTTAAGGATGAAGTTGCTCTTCCCAGCTTGCAACTTATCAGAGACTCGTTGGAGACATTGAAGTCAGTGTATGTGCACTTGATTGAAGATCGAGATCATGCCATTGAAGTTGCAAAGAAGACTATTTGTGCCTTCCAAGAAATGGAGAGAAAGGTTGATGAGCTCACTCTGGAGCTCAAATCAACAAAGGACATGTTGAAAGAAACCCAGTTGGATCTAACGGAGGTTGAAGACCAGTTTGTTGACATCAAACTTTTCAAGGAGCAAGAGGGTGCACATAGAGCTGAAGAAATCAAGCAAGTGATTGGAGAGCTTGATAGTCTTCAAGAGGAGTTTGATCTTGAAAGCGTCTCAAGAAAATCAGAAGTTGCATATGCAGATTTGGAGCAACAAGATGAAAGGAATGTCTTTCAAGTTTTTAACAATCGTCTCTTTGAAGTGGGCGATGAGGAAAGTTATGATAATCCTCTCTTTGTGATGGATGATGTGACATCAAACCAAGAGGAAATCTCTTTTGACACTAATGTCGAAGGGGAAAGCTCTAGCACTTCTTCCAACAATGGGATGATGATACATGAAGACTTTAATGATGTGCCTAGCCTATCCACCCTTCAAGAGATAGAGAATCAAGAATCAAGGAGGAATGGAGTCTCTAATCTTGATTGGAAATAAAGAGTTGATTGGCACTCCCATGAAGAGTTTATTCATTATCTGATGCAGATGCTTGTTAGATTCCTATCAGACTTCATGCTTGCACCACCATCTTTAAGAGTATTTGAATTTAGAATGGAGTTGACTAAGGTTCCCTAAATCTTTCCAACAACTCTTGTCTCCTAATTTCGAATTCAACTTTCTCAGTGAATTCATATTTGTTGAATACTTTTTGGAGTTTCAAGAGGTGATGATTCAAATAAAACGTATTGATCAAAGCGTTCTAATCAGAATAATTATTTATCTAAGGAATGGTTCTTCTCTACTTATGATTTGGGATCCCGACATCATATTGCATTTGATATATGTGACAAGAAGGTATGTTGGAATGATAAGCCTCAAATTTTCAGTTCTTTGAGTGTTGTTACCTTCTTTATTAGCCATTTGATGATTATTTTTGATCTTCAATTGAAGTTTTGGAGAGAAAAGTTGAGCAACGAATGGTTCTTGGCTGTGATGAAATCTTCAGAGAGGTTGTTTTCAATTGTGGATATGAGCATAAACACTATTTTGGATGCTGATTTTTAGTTTAGCAACAGTTGTTTATCCCCTTGGATGTTGATTTTCTTTAAATCAGATCTCAAGTTGACCCTTTTAGTCTTGTTTGGCAGCTGGTGCATTCAATTTCAGACTTTCCAATCTATTTCCAGAGATGGCGTATGGCCTCAAATGAGAAAAATGGTGGTTCAGACTGAGCAAAATCAACCTTTGGATAGATATCATGCTCATTCTAGTGGCTATCTTTGTACATTCTCTTGTACAAATGTCTAGGGCAATGAACCATTGCTCGATTGGGCTTGGCATTTTGAGACTCTTACTATTGAGATCCTGTTTGATGCTTTAAGTTATGCTGATGTTTTTGAATTGATTAGATTATTCTTCTTTGTGTTCAGAATGGTGACAGTTATTGACGTTGTAGATGTTAACTCCTCAGAGTTTATTAGGCTTGAGATGCTAGATTTTGATTTCAATCCTTCCATGTTTCTTAGTTTGAACTTCAGGCATGTTAGCTCCTTGAGGTTGCAGGAAAGGTTAGTGTAGTTCTTGTTCAGTGGCTTCATTTGTATGATTAGAGTGGAGCAACATCAGCATGGTGGGTCTTTTTAGAGATGGACATGGGACCCTGGGATCAATTGGAGTGTCGTGCAATTGCTTGAGGATAAGTAATTTTGGGAAGGGTGGACTCTAATGTCCCCATTTTAGCCATACACTCTTCTGTGTTTGATAACCTATTTCTGGAAGCCCATAGGCTAGTCAAAAGCTGAAATTAGGGTTTCCACTTTTGGAGGAGGTTTTGAAGGCTTGCATGTGAGATTTTTTGATGCATGTCTAGTGGAGATTTCTAGATTTTTGGATGTGGTAACATGCATGACGAGATGACTTGCATTTTTGGTTGTTTCCTTGGCAGTTTTGGAGGCTTGCATGTTGGAGTTTTACAATTTTGATTCTGGATTCCTTCTGGGTTTTCAAAGAACTTTGTGATGGTGTGACATGCAACTAAATTAGAGAACTTTTCCGGACTTACTATTTTTAGTAAGTTGCGACGGTTGCCCGGTTTGTGCTCAAATGAGTTTGGAACAACTTACTATTTTAGTAGTATGTTATTTTTGGTAGTGCTATTTTTAGCAGCAGTTCCGTGCAATGGCTATTTTTGGCAGGTCAACTTGAGTAGTTAGTCATTCTAGCATTCTTGGAGTTATTTTGGCAGGTTTGATATTTGGTGAAAATAACATTTTTAAGTGAAATTATCTCCTAGGCAAAATGGACGACTTTATAAAGGGAATATTTAAGTTGCAAGTAATATTTTGATAAAGTGGAATTTTGGCTAAAGTAAATGGACGCCTAGCCTAGAGAAAGCATTTGCAAGTTATAAAGTCATTTCACTTAAATATTTGGGTGCCTACTTTATGAGGTATTTTGCATTTTAATAAAGTATTATTTCCCTCACATATTTGGACGACTTGGAGAAGAGGGAATAAATGAAATGCAAATGTGGAAAGGTGAATTTAGTTTTGAATGTCATATGGGCACCCTAATTGGAGGGAAAAGAAGATTTGAATCTAGTTGAGAAAAGTCTATAAATATGAGTATTGGGCTCTTTGTTTATCATTGGTTGTTTTACCTTATCGAAATGCTATCAGATTGTTTGCAAAACCTAGCTAAGGGGGAGTTTAGCATTTACTCCTTTCTTCAGGCTTGAAACTTTGGTTCCCTAGATGGTCTATTGGGAGTGAGCTACATTCAATAGTGCATATTGAGCAATATTGTTATAGTTTTGATGATTTTATTGATTTTCAAGTTGCTAGTTCATGTTTGGTTGAAGAGGATTTTCAATCATAGATCTTTGTGTTATTTTTTGTGCATTCTGGGTACTTGCTCATTCAGTTCCTATACTCAAGGTGTACCATCTTGCACGTTTCTAGATTTTATTGTGAATTCTTTATTTTCTTAGGTTGGACCTTACTTCTTCTTGTTGCTTGGCATTGGGATTTGTGCGCTTATTTGGAAGCTATTTTGACATTGTCTATCCCTTGTTTGCTGGTCGCCATGTCATTAGGGAGTTGTTTCTACAGTTTGGAGTGTATTGAGTGAGATTGGTGAGAGATATAAGCATTTTAGTGACTATGTGCTTGCTGGTCTGAGTTTGTGTTTTGTTGGTTATTTATATACGATTTGTTAGGAGTTGGAGTTTTGGCTTGATTTTCATGTTTGAGAGTCTTTTGGATTTGGAGAGACATTTTATATCATTTGCAACACTTGGACTTCTATAAAACTTGGCTCTTGCAGGATTCTATTGCATATTGTAATGTTGATTTAGTACTCTTTATTATCTCTACAAATTTCTATTGTAATTCCCACTTTTAGTGGAAGAAGGTTGTCCTCGCCGCCTTGTTTACTTTTTGTTTAAGCATTATCATTCTCGCCTTTGGTGGAAGAGACAAGCCTCACCATCTTTATTTTCTGTACTGCCCGCTGAACAAGCGAAAGGGGTCAGCAAGCCACCCATTACTATACTTTCATGTGCTTGCATTCTTCATCATGTTGATCGGTTGAGTCGACAATCTACTCCCGCTGAATAAGTGGTCGAGTTGCATAATTTAAATTTTGAACATTGTATTTTCATTCAGTTTGATACTAATGATCCCTGGCACCATGTGATATCACCTCACCCATCTTGGGTCTTGAGTGAACACTCTTGGCGTAGAGTTACTTTCATTTGTTGATTTGATTATGCTAACGTTGATAGGTGCTATTGTTGAAGTGTTGATTGTGAAGAATTGGAAAAAAATATAAGGGGCTCATTACATACATGGCTTCATCTATCAGTGGTTACCTGATGAATGAAGGGAGAAGGGTAGGTTAGATGAGGAAGATGAGCCTAAAGGTTTGGATAAACTTGTTTAATGGTTGTATTAAGGATTCAAAATTCAAGCACCATATATAAAAAATAACATTCAAGGTAGTATCTAGCACATGTAACAAAAGGGATATTTAAGTAAGATAATTTAATCATGAAGCAAGTCATGAAGATATTCCCAATTTAAATACCTAAGCTATGTACATTAGACTTAGGAATGCTATAAGAGACTTCAAGAGAGAGAATGTATTGGTACAAGAAAGATTAAATTTATCAAGTCTTATGATTTGGGTTTTATCTTCAATATGTTAAAGGATGGCAAAACTAAGTAAGCCCCTATGTTCAATTGAACTTGTATTCCATGAAAAAATATATAATCTAATTCTATAGAAATGAATATATATAGTTTTGGCCAAATAAAGAGTAGAACCATTCTAAATCTATTTTCTTTTAAGGGAATGTGAATTCAAATTTAAAAAGTAGAAATTTATCTTCACTCTAATGATCAATACATGTGGATCTATGAATTTCCTATCCCATTATACATTTCAAAGTTTGGCATAATGAATTATGGTAGGATAATTGGGTGAATATGATGGCTTTAAAGAAAGAGGGGTGTGGAGGAGGTCTAGGGTTTTATCCTCTAGTATATAGAAGATAATATGAGAGTGGCTCATTTTCATGTTGTGTTGATCCTATACATCATGTTCATTAGTTGGCCCATTTAGGACAAGGTCAATAGTGGAGGTTGGGACATTAAGGGTGGAAGATGTTGACTTCATCAAAATAGAATTTGTGAGTGTGGAAATGGTTAGGAATGGTTTATAAGAAATGACTAAGGGTGGAAGATGTTGACTTCATCTAATAGTTTATAAAAAATGACTTAATTATTAAATTTAGTAAATGCTTTATAAAGCATATTTAATAAGCATAAGGTTTTATAACATTATATATTATAATAATACATATACATGTTATAATGGTATGATACCTAATAAAATTGTTCTAATAAAGGGGCCAAGAAAATTGGTGGAAATGGATGATATATAATATTAGGAGAAAGAAGATTATGATGGAGGTCTATGGTGACCTCCTAAGAATGAGGAGTCTCTAATTTCTACTAATATATTCTTAAATTATGGAGGACATGAAGCATGGAGGTGTTAGATAAGTGTGGGTAGTGATAACAAGGCAATGGAGGAAAATAATCTAACCATATATGAATGACAAAAATGTAGGAAAGGGAGTGAATTCCATAGAAGGAATACAAAATAAAGAGGAGATGGAATTTCATCATAGGGACAAAAGATGATTGTTGGATAGAGGTGGTGTGAACAATTGACATGGATAGTGATGGATCAAGGTAAGAGTAGTAGGGCCATAATGTAAAATGGGATGAAAAGATATAAGAGAAGCAACAAGGTGAGATAAATGAGTGTATCATATATGTAGGATGTAAATATTAAAGAAGGTGGAACTTGGATATATGATGTAATATAGGTTTATGGAGAATCATAAATGGAAGATTAACAAAGGGAGAATCCATACATCTACAATCCTAATTCGAAGGAATTTGGAGAAGCTATAAGCAAGTTATGAAGAATTAGAGTTTCCACTAAATTATCTCTCAATGATACAAATAAGTAAAGCCTTGGATCTTTATTTTGGGAAGCACAATCTAAGACCTATTAAGCTATAGTAAGTTTCAGATTGATTAGCTTTATTTTGTGTAACTTATGGAAAAATTAGACTTTGCACTAGAATTCACCCCCAATGCTACAAAATTAGTGAAAATCTTGGATTATTTGTGGGAAGTGAGACCTTCACAACAAGACATGGGAAGAAGGAGAAGAAGAAAAAGAAAAAAAATGAAATTAAGAAAACTTGCAAAAGAACAAGAAGACGAGAAAGATGAAGATTTTATGTAGAAACATCCACAATTGATTAGCCACGAGGATAATGCTTTTGTAAAGAGCTAGGAAATGTTATGCCCCTAATCCTATAGTGCATATTAAGTTATGAGTATATATAGGAGGTGTGGTTTATTTATTATCATCTTATTGAAGATTGTTGGAGGTATCCCCCTTGAAATAAATTAGAAGGTTGCCCCCTCAAAGTGGCATATTATTATCAAGTATTTTCATCATATTTCATATTATATTCTTTGATTACAAGGGGTTTTCTAGCACTTTGATCTCCAAGTCTAATTATCAACAAGAAAAAAAGTTTGTTTGATAAGAATAACTATATTGACTTAACCCTAGAAGCACTAGATCCATTGGCATTATTTAGGATGCGCTGTCTATGCTATTAATCCCAATTTATTCCACTTTTATGGTCATTTAAATCCTTCCACCATAGCTAACCTAAAATGCTGAAAGGGTTTTCTAGAACAAACATTTAGTGCATAAATTACACTATTATAATCCCTCATTGTAGGGTTCCTTAATTCTAGACTCAAATTTATTATCAATTGAGGTACTAATTTTGTGGCGGCCCTTAGGTAGTTTGCTAATGAATTGATGTTAAGTACACCCTTTATGTACCTTGTATTTACAATTAGTCTAACCTACACAAGTAATACATTGAACCCAATGCGGCTTGTACATGAAGATAAAGGAATCGTGTGAGATAAAATTATAGTAAGTTAGAATTTATATGATATAAATATATGGGATTTGCACATTATCTATCATTCATTATCCATGTCCTATAGTGTAATGTCCTCAATTAGAAATTCTTAGGAAATAGACGATTTTTGAAACATGTACAAACCAAATTTATTATATAATAATCATTAATGAAGTATATTTGATTAAAAAACAATTTTGTTATAAATGAGAGAGTTAGTATCAACCCTAACACCAAATCTGATCTCCTTCAATATCCATTAATGTGTTGTTATTGTTCAAATCACAATCCAATTATTCCACTTTTATGGCCATTTAAGTCATTCCACCATAGCTAACATGAAATCTTGAAAGGATTTTCTAGAACAAACAATTAGTGCATAATTTACACTATTATAATCCCTCGTTGTAGGTTTCCTTAATTCTAGACTCAAATTATTATCATTTGAGTTACTAATTTTGTGGTGGCCCTTAGGTAGTTTGTTAATGAACTGATGTTAATTACACCCTTTATGTACCCTGTATTTACAATTAGTCTAACCTACAAAGCTAATACATTGAACCCAATACGCCTCGTACATGGAGATAAAGGAAACATGTGAGATAAAATTAAGCTAAGTTAGAAACTCATATGATATACATATATGGGATTTGTACCTTATCTCTCATTCATTATCCATGTGCTATAGTGTAATGTCCCCAATCAGACATCTTAGGAAATAGACATTTTTGAAACATTTGCAATGCTGAATTTTTTATATAATCATCATTAATGAATAATATTCAATCAAATACCAATTCTGTTATGAATGAGATGGTTAGTATGAACCCTAACACCAAATCTGATCCCCTTCAATACCGTGTGTTGTAAATAGCCTTATTACTCAAGTTACAGTTCAATGTCAACACATGGGAATATAACACTTTCAAATCCTAACTCCACAAATGAATGATGATGAACAACAATCTACTGGCACAAGAGCACCCTAGTCCAACTGATACTGGACTAACAACAAGCTGTATAGGACTGTTAACACCAAGCCATGCTACAACACAGATTGAAATAAATTACTGAAATCCAAATGGCCACTGGTAAACTGATATTGAACAAATAATTATTGTAAGAGCAATATAAAATACTAAAAATACTCTCAAGAGTTTGCTACTCGCAACAGAAGTAAAGTATCATGGCAACTGTCGGTCTAAAAATATGTGGTATTTTTCCTCTACATCTAGTTACCTATCTACAATTAGTTGCACCATCTTTGCACCATCTTGGCCCTCAATTTATCCCCAACAGAAGATTTAAGGAATAAATAGAATGAGAACAAGAACCTGTAAATTGGAGGATAACTGAGACTCCAGTAAGCTTGAATTGAGAGAATACTATAGTAGCCATGACATGGAAGAACAAGGCATTGGAGGCGACCAAACTCCTCTTTATTCTTAGTTTTATGATAATCTGCAGCAACATCTGAACCATAATGTCAGTCTGCAACAGCAGCAGAACCAAAATGTTATTGTGCATCCGCAGCAATAGAACCAGAATGTTTATGTGCATCCGCAACAACGGCATAAAATTGTGCCTTTCAATGGTGAAAGCTATATTAATGGTGATAACTATGCTAATGGGACAACACCTTTCAATGGTGAAAGCTATAATAATGGAACTGTGCCTTTTAATGGTGAAAGCCATTATATTGTAGCTGAGCCTTTTAATGTTGAAAGCTATAGTAATGGTGATACCTATAATAATGATCTTCATCATCCACTTCAGCTGCAGAGTTTTCCCTTGTTCTTGCATGCTCTTCTTACCTTTTCCTCCTCTTGTCCCAATATCATTCATAATAATAATAATAACCACTATCTGTATCCACAAGCGAAAATACAAACTCTGCAGCAAGAACAATTTCAAATGCTGCAGCAAACACAACCTCAAAGACAAATTCAACAGCAGCAGTGGCCACATAGCATGGAAATGCAATTTCAGAGGCAACAGAATATGGAAATAGAAATTCAGCGAATTTGACTGCTGCAGCAGCAACACATGGAACAGAGCAAGAATGTGAAAGTGAATGATGTTTCACAGTCAATAGGGACTATCATGGATTCTCTACCAACAACTTCGCTAAATGGAGAGAAAAGAAAGCGTGGAAGGCCAAGAAAACCATGTAAGCATGTAGCCAATGGGGCTTTCACACCGCCTTTGGGTTTTGCCAAGACGCCTCAGGGCCTTCAATTTGGTACATTTTCTCCTAAATTAGTCTGAATCTTTTCATGTCCTTTAAAGGCTCTCTTCTGTTGCTGCATCATTTGTTTTGAGATTACCACAAGCTTAGTTTTACTACAATACTTTAGCAAACAAGACTACCTAAAAGAAACAATTCAAGATTGTGTATGGATAAAGTCCTAGAAATATTTCAAAATTGAGAGGATTTACGACAAATTATAAAATGTATGATTTTTTTAATTTTTTTTTAATTTTCAGTTTGTAAAAACCAAAACAAAACAAAATGAGCAGCAGTAGTGAAGATAGTGGGCATGTTGAGAGGGGGGAAGAAACCCAATTAGTTCATAGGGGGTAGCCTCAAATAAACCCATTTGATATCCCTTCTGAAGATTTGAAAAAATATGCAAAAGGCCCTTTTAATCCTAAAAAACCTCTTCTTCAACTAGCATCACGTATAGACCAAGGCAAAGGGAAAAACACTGGGGGTAGTAGATTGTGGCTATGTCACATTTACAAAGATAAATATTATGGGAGCTATACAAGAGTCTATTCTCATCTATTGGGTTTTGGAGGCCATGGGGTCAAGGGTTGTATAGTTATAAAAGATTTTGAGAGGATAGAGTGTTATAGATTGCACATGGAGGCCGGACGAGGGCCTATGGATCAGCAAATGCAAACTCAATCCGCACATTCAACCTCACCTATGCCCTCTATGCTTGGTAGTCCTAGTGTTGGTAGTGGTAGTAGTGGTGCAGGTGATGTTCATATTTCCACAAGAGGGAAGAGGAAGGCTGCTACTTCTAGTGAGCAGCAAAATACAGTTGCAAGTATGTTCAATGTGCAAACACGAGATGTGGCAGAGTCTTCCATTGCCAATTTTTTCTATGCCCATGCCATCCCATTCCATGTAGCACGTTCTCCCTACTTCAAAAAAATGTTTAGAGATGTGGCAGCTGTTGGTACCTCATTCGTTCCCACTGGAGAAAATAAATTACGCACTACACTCCTTGACAAAGAATATTCTAAGGTGAGTGTGGTGATGGAGGACATGAGACAGTGTTGGATTAGAACAGGGTGCTCTATTATCATGGATGGGTGGACCGATATTAGACAACGACCACTTATAAACATCATAGTCACATGTTTAGCTGGTTCATATTTCCTTAGAGCCGTTGATTGTTTTGGGAAGCGCAAAGATGCATAATTCCAATTTAATATTTTGAAAGAGGCTATAGAGGAGGTTGGGGCAGCCAATGTTGTGCAGGTGGTTACTGATTCAACACGTGTGAAAATTAGCAGGTTTGATGGTTGAGAGTGCTTACAAACACATCTTTTGGACCCCTTGTCTTGTTCATGCATTGAACAACGCATTGAAAGACATAGGGAAGATAGATTAGGTGCACCAGGTGGTTGTAGAGGCTAGAGACATTCAGATGTTTATTTGCAACAATCACACCTCACTTGCCCTCTTTAGGACATTTTCAAAGAAGGAATTTCTCAAGCCTGTAGCAACAAAGTATGCCAGCTACTTTATTTTGTTAGAGAGGATGCTTGAGGTACAGGAGGCTCTATAGTTGATGATGGTTAATTCATAGTGGAATAGATGGTCTATGGCAAGCACTACAGAAGGGAGAAGCATCAAACAAAAAATTCTTGATGATAATTGGTGGTCCAATGTGAGATAAAAAATTGTTATTGATTGCTGATTTTATAAAAAAAAAAATGATTTTATTATTTTTTGATTTTCTAAGTTCTAACTTGTCTTTTTTCAAATTTTTGTTTGCAGATTTATTTGTTCCATCATTTCACTAGCTATGGATGTCATTAGATATGCTGATACAGACTCTCCAAGTCTTGGAGAGATTTATGAAACCTTTGATTCCATGCTTGGAAAAATGAAGAAAACAATTTCTAATAGGGATCCTAATTCAGGATTATATGAGCAAAAAATTAGGTCCATTGTGATGCGGTGGTGGAATGCTATGAACACCCCGCTTCATATGGCAGCCTTTGCTCTTAATCCCAAATGGTATGTACCTAGACCTGGTAGGATGCCTCCTTGTGATGACGATGAGGTGAAAGAAGGGCTTATGAGGGCCCTTGCAAAAATATATTTAGTTGAGGAGGCCAGTCTAGTTCGTACACAGTTCATTGACTTTGTTAATCTCCGTGGTCCAACATTCGGCAAACCAGAGGCTAGGGTAGATAGAACTATAGTAGCTCAAAGGGATCCTATTGGATGGTGGTCATGGCATGGGAAGGATGCACCACAATTGAGGACGCTTTCTATTCGCCTCCTTTCACAGGTAAATTGGTAATACATTAGATTAACATAATTTGATTTAGATTAGTGTTGAAGTTTGAACATTTATATAATCATAATTTAAATTAAATGTCCTAATTAGTAAATTACTAATTTATTTTTTGTCTCCTCTCACAGGTTGCTAGTTCCTCTGTTGCAAAGAGGAATTGGTCAACATACGGCTTTATTCACTCTATCAAGAGGAATAGGCTGACCTCTCGACGGGCATAAAAATTAGTGGTTGTGCATAGTGCTTTGCGACTCAAGGATCGTTAGACTCCTAAGTATAGAAAGACTCTAGCATTACGGTGGGATGTTGATCCAGAGGACGTTGCAGAAATTGATGAGGAGGAGAGATAGGAGGGATTGGTTGGAGTTCCATTAGATGAGCCAGCCCCTCATAGTGACAGTGACTCAGACTCTAAGTCTAATTTTGATGCAATGTTGGCAGATGTCGAGTAGCGACAACCATCATACTTTCTATTACTGTGTTTTGGACACTTGTGACTTTGTCATTTTGACATTTGAAGTACAAACTTGTAGCCTTTTGGGCATTTTATTATTTTATATCATATGCACATTGACTATTTGACATGAATTATGGTCCATGGAAGCAATAAGGTAGTTGTAGTATTATTTTGTTCGATAATTCAATTCTATGATGCATATGTCAATATGATTGGTGATTACATTTGCAACTTTATGAATGTTCATTGTTATGATTATCATTACTCATATGAATATCTGAAATTTCCCTATATTTTAAAAATTTATCTCTCTCTCTCTCTATATATATATATATACTATATTGTCGGCCCCCCTGTCCCCTAAAATCCCCTCAAAAAATTGCCGTCCCCGAAACTCGTCCCGCCATCCCTCCGTCCCAAAAACTTGGTGGAACATAGAGAAAATGTTTAAGGAATTGCAAGAGAAGATTGGATGTCAAATATAACAAAACAAGTTGAGATAGAGAAAATTTTGGACAAAAGGATTGTATAAATAACAAGAAACAAGAATCATGCTACTCAATTAAGTGCAAAGATAAACAAGTTAAAGATTCTACATGGATGTAAAAAGTCAAGGTTGACTGTGATAGTTTTCGTTTAGCTGAATGCCTTGAGTGCAAGTGAGAGATTCAGTTTCATGTACCCAAGGTGTATCATGCAAGAGTATCCTAAACTTAAAAGAAATCTTGTATCAACCGAAACTATTTGTTTTAATACCTAGTATGTCATTGTGAACATGTCCATGTAATTTAATTGTTATTTCATACATCATTTATCACATCCTAATTTCATGGTATAACAATACTTTAATTAGACTGGACACCAAAATATTTAAATCTTGCATCAATCATGAGGTCACACTTAATTCCTAAGGAGGTCCACAAGAAAAAGTACATTGAATTTTGAAACACATAGTTCAATGTACATCAAAAGAAGATGAATTTGCATGTGGTGATGCCCCAATTACAAGGTTGATTTAAGGTGAAAATCATTTAATTTGGGGTCATTGATCCTTATCATGCATAATGAATGACTTATTCAATTTCCAAGGCTGAACATTTCGTTTCTATATGTACTTGGTTGTACATATTGAGGTGCTTCATCTAAAAAGAGGGTAAAGCAATTTCACGGAAAAGCATTTGATTGCAAAGATGTCACATTTATGTAGATAAGACCCATTTTAAGTAAATATTTCTTTTACATCACACCATATATCATTTGCATTTATTGGATTTATGCACCTTGCTTTTGCTTCATTGCTTTTATAATAATTTAAGTTATTTGCAGTTTAGTGTGTTGTCTGCCATTTCACTAATTAAATCCAAGTAAAAAATTCACAAGCTTCCAAGCATAAATGTCTAATGCCATGCTTTGCTCTTGTTTTAAACCCTATATACCCTAGCTATGGCTCAAGAAATCTATAATGTCCCCTTTTCCTAAGCAGTGGTTAGGCACAATGGTTAGTCTATTAACTAGTCCCTGTAGGCTAACAAAGTGTTCAGGGGACCCTTTTGAGGGTAGTTTTTGGTTCAACAACAGACCCTTCGATGCTTATTTTAGTATTCTTCAGCTCTTCATCCTAGTTTATTTGTGGTGCGTCCTTTCGAAGGACATTCAAGAGACTTTGATGCATGCTTACTATTTATAGTAAGTCACGGGCATGGTCAATTGGCAGAGTTACTATATTCGGCATGGTGGCATAATTATATCTTGGAGTTATATGGGTTAGTTTGGTCCTATGCATTTAATATTAATAGTGCCAAATAATAAAGTGCGTTATTAAAATATATTAAAAGGGGACTTTATATTAAAAGGATATACGTGATTTTAATGTGCACTTTATGGTATAGACTTAAGTGCCAATTTAAAGGGAGACATAAGGACTTTATTAAAAAGGGGAGATATAAGTGATGATTAAAGTATATTTTATATTATAAAGTTGTGCACCAAAAAGGAGGGAAAATGAATGAAATTAAAGTAAATTACATGAGATGAAGCCAAATGCAAATGAACATTATAAAAGGACATTTGAAGGTCATTTTGAGAATTCTAGATTATTATTTTTGTTTGGAGAAATTTGGAGAAGAGTTGCGGCTGGTAGTTTGAAGATTCAAGCTTTCTTGAGGATGTAAACCTCAGAGAGGACAATGTCTACAGGTGTGGAAGATCACCCCAAGGGCATTTTGAGAGATAATCTTATTTAGAGGTTATCACAGGGCTTCATCAGTTTCCTGGAGATCATCCTTTAGGGTTTACAGAGCTTTCAAGATCAGAAGTTGTCATCTAGGTATGCTTTCATTGTAAATTCAAAGCAATGATAAATCTGATTTGATAAGTTTATAGTATTTTCTTAAGTATTTTTCTTCATTTGCAATTTTATGCATTTCTTGGAAAATGTTTTAAAAAACTACAAACCCATAAACAAACAGAAAAAACAGAGAATAGTTAGCAAATATCTCAGATTAGGGTGCGATATTTTAAAATCCCTTAACCCCTAGGAAAAGGAGATTCAAAACACAAAAGGTCAACAAGAAATATTGGAGGTAATACTAGTTATTTATATTTTCTCAATAATTTGAGGGATAATGAATCCAAGAGCATCATAGGGTTTGAGCAATCTTACATCACCCAAACAGAGTTTATTTTCATTTTGTTGTGTTTTGGTTGGAAGTGTGCATTGTGAGTTTTGGTGTGTGGTTCTAGTTATGTGTGTTTGGGAGTTTGAGTAATCTATAACATCCCCGTGAAGGCTATTGGTTGTGATATTGGTGCCATGTACAAGCACACAAGTTGAAGCAAACACTTTTATAAGTGTTGACAAATCCAAACCTTGTGAAAGAAAAAAGAGAACTGCACTATGGCTAGTGAGAAAGTGAAGCATATGGTTGGTTGGAGAGGGTGAAGCATATGTTTGACTAGAGGCTGAAGCATTGGGTTTCTTTAAGGCTTCTATAATAAGTAGGTGGCATTGCAAGATTGAATTTTCTGTTATCTGCACATGATTGCAAGACCAAGAGTTTCATGTGACTAGTTTGAATGGTTGAAACAAAGAAGGAGCATACAAATTGTGAAATTTGGATCTAAGGGTAAAAACAAAATGATTCTTAGGCATAATTGGGCTTGCAAAAGGGGTTAGATTGTACCACAAAGAGTCTCTACAAGTGAGTTAGTTATTCTCATTGGGCTAGGTATTGTAGGTTGTTTAGGTTCCATCAATTTTGGAGTGACCCATAGGATGTACATTTCTTATGCAATAATATCTTCAGTGCATTTTCCTAATTCTCCATTGTTATTCCTTTCTTATACCTTATTTGTGTAACTTTGGGCAGCTATTAACTAGTTAATTTGATTCACTTGTAGTTGCACCAAAAGTTATCAAAGCAAGAGCTAAGCCCTACAAGATTTGTGCAAGCTCCATAACAGAGGTCATTTATGCATGTGTCACATTGCCAATGGACCAAAGCAGCTCTGGCCATAAAAGAATAGTAGTAGAAAACAACCAAGATGGCAAAGCACTACGTGTGGAAAATCTTGTTGGCATGTTGAGAGCCCTTAAAACAAGGCTCAACATCATGAAGACTATGTGGAGAAGAGGTGCAATCATGATGGAGGAAGTTGTTAAGGGTGATGAGGGAAGATGTTTCCATAAATGGACTGGTAGACCTCAACTTTGAGGAAGTCACCACAAAGGATAGGTTTGTAGGAGCCATGATTCAATCTAGAAAAAAATTGAGGTTTGATCTCTAAACTACTCTAGTAGCCTAAATCCAAAAGAACTTATAGACTAGAAAAAAAAGTTGGAGAAATATTTCAAATTTGTATCAATCAAAGACCCCCAAAGAGTCAAGTATGTGTGCACTAAGTTGAGGGAACATGCTACATTATGGTAGGATTTTTTGCAAAGTGAATGGATTAAAAGTAATAAAAGGAAGATTGTAGATTGGGATCACATGGCCAAGAAGCTCAAGGGGAATTTCATGCTATAGAACTCCAAAATGGATCAATTCAAGCAAAATTCTTGAATCAACGCCAAAGGAAGATGTTCATTAAAGAGTATACAAAGGATTTCTACAAACTTGGCATCCAAGCTACTCATATAGAAGATGACACAAACAAGGTCTCCATGTATGTAAATGTGTTGCACATTTCAATTCAAGATGAAATATGTTTTCTTAATATATATTTTGTTTTACAAACTAGGTGTAGGAAGATAGACATATGAATAGAAGGAAACGACAAATTCAATTTCCACATAGATTTCAAAAAGTGAGCAAACTTCAATCCACAGAGGAGGGAGCAATAGAGGAGGTGAATTCAAATATAATCTTCCCTCTTTGAAACCTTTTACAACTGCTAGTAAGGATTTAACATAGGTATCTAAAATTCCAATTGGGTATATATACACAACATCCCACAAATTTTAAGATCCTCTCAAAACATTGTGCAACATTCTAAAACATAAGCGCAATCATAACAAAGGATGGCATAGCATAAAGAAAGGATAGCACAATCTTTCAAAGGCTGGGCCATAATGATATGGCATAAACAATAAGGGTAGAAAATGAAATATTAAGTAATATTATTATAATTAAAGTTTATTTTTAATAATATATATCAAGGGGCATTTGAAGAGTTTGTCTTTTTGAGGAGAATTCTACTTAAGAGAGGTCAAGCAAGGAGGAGGCATATTGGTAAAAAACATTATTATTTGATTTCTACTCCTTGTGGTGCATAGAAATTCAATTCAGTTAACCTAAGGACGAAGACCCTCTAGGTCAAGAATTGGAGGATTAAAACCCACAATTCCTTGGAGTGATTTCACACATAAATCACCATTGTGTAGATTTGATTATGAATTTGTAATTAAAAAATATCCTTTCAAACCTATAATTCATAATTGGTTTGCAACGATCATTCTACAAATATTCTAAAGAGAAAATACATATTATAATAAGTACAATTGAGGATCAAAACATTATTACAAATGTTGAGCCATATTTCAAGCTGCCTAAGCCTGTTGTACAATATAAATAATTGATTGCAGCCTTGCTGCACAAGGTAGAAGGTGATTGCAAAGAGTTATAAAGAGAGTTGCAGCTTTAACCAGGTGATTGTAGTGTTGCCCAATTTTCACCTACGGGATAAATCAGGTAGGGGTCTATTTCTCAGGTATTCGGGGGGGGGGGGGAAGGGGGGTAGATGAATTGACTTTTGCCTTAGGTTGCCAAGACATCTGTGTTCGGCGTGAGGTCTTGCCGATAAACCGCAATCTCACCTAAAGAATGGAAGTCTCAGCGAAGGGCGGCGTCATCGGCGTAAGGTCTCACTGACAGGGCGAGGTCTCGCCAAAATGAAATGCCCTCAGTGTAACGTCTTTCCGATCGCTGGTGGTCTCCCCGAAATGTTCCGAGCTCGTTGAAAGATAAAGGGTTCGGCATAAGGTCTTGCCAACCCATGTGAGCTCTCGCCGAAATAGGATGGCTTCAATGAGAAGTCTTGCCGACATGAGGTGGTGGTCCCAGAATGAGCTCTCACCGAAGCATATGCCCTCGCTATGATGTCTCACCGACGGGGTGAGGTCTCACCTAAACGAAAGGTCTCGGTGTAATTTTTGGTCGGTATGAAGTCTTGCCAACCCGAAAGGTCTCGCCGAATGGATATTTGAAATCGGTAAGACTCCTGGCCGCGGGGTTTGAGTTCGACATGATGTCTCGGCGAATGATGGTGGTCTCGCCGAAGAAATAGGAGCTCGGGTAGACGTCTTGCCGACACGAGGTGGTCTCACCAAGAGAGAATGACATCGGTATAACCTCTGGCTGACTGGGCGAAGTCTTGCCGAAAGGAAGGAATCTACGCTTGGGGAAATAGAATGGTTTCGGGGTGATGTCCTATTGATTGCTGGAGGTCTTGGCGAAATGAAATGGCCTCGGTGAAAGCTCTTGCCGACCCGATGGTGTCTTGTTGGTAGCAATCAACTTGCCCATGGAAAAGGATATCGGTAGGACTCTTAGCGTTCGCTATGACCTCCTGCCGACTGAGAGAGTCTTGCCAATAGCGATGGGTCTGTTGCAGACTTCGGTGAGAGCTCTTTTCGAAGGTGATATTCTTGCCGATGGTTTTTGGGGATATCGATATGACTTTTGGGATCGCTATGAACTCTTGCCGATGATTGTGAGCTATGCCGATAACTGCTAAAGGGGATAATCGCATCGGGGAGACATGGCTAGTGTCTCATCGACATACGATTCTGATGAAGTGACCTTTGACCGTCTAGAAATCTATGGGGCACGAGTTCAACCAATTGGAAGGAGCTAAAGACAGACCATGGGCAGTTTGACTATCCCTGAAAAGAAGATCAACAAAATGTAAGCAACATGGATCTGCTCTGAAATCAAAAGCGATGGAGCAGCTTGGGGAAGCAATGGTGTGGAGATCTGATGGGAAAATTCGATGCTATTTCCAGAAGAGGTCAACTTGCGAAAGGGTCTAGAACAAGAGAAGAATAGAAAGGATGCGACCACAAGGACAGTTGGGATGTCGACTGGCAGGAGTGGAGTGACGTTTATGATAACACTTAGAAGCATTCAAAGCAGCCCTAATGGAAGTTTGAAGGTGGAAACAGGGGCCATGGAGTTAATGCGATTGTTGCGAAAGATCAAGGAGGCCATTCCTGGAGTGACCCTTCACCGACATGGACAACAAGGATACACTTGAGGGCAGCATTAACTTCATTAAAAAGATCTAGGGGCGGATCTTTCTAGAGGCTGATATTTTTGTAAACCCTAGGGGGCTGAGACTTTTGTATATATGACTTTTTTGCCTCTTTGTAGAGGAGTTCGGATGATGCATTCTGAAGAGTTAGTGATTTTTAACAATCCTTTCTTAGCTGATGTATATTTGGTAACTCTTTTGGAATTTGGAATATAGAGATTACCTTGAAGATCAGTGTTAGTTTTTTCATACTACCTTCTTTCTTCTTTCAGATTATGCAAGTTTTGAACTGTGTTTTCCTAAGTCTGCATTTAATTTTAAAGTTGTGAAATTCATCTTTCCTTCTTGAAATGGATATGTAGATTAAACCTTTTTATAATTTTTGCATAAGTTTCTATGAGATTTATGTTGGGTAGATGAAATAACTATCATCTTTTTCCAGTGTATGTTCATGTTTTTATTTCATGATTCCTGTCATTTCGGTGTATCACCATAGGATTTAGTCTTCATTTTTATACACTCCTTCTCCCTTTTCCTTACAAAGATCAGTAGTTAGGTGATAACACAAAGGAAGCTGACCTTCTCCGGAGGTTGACCTCTGTTTACAAAAAACCCACAGCTTTAGAGGTCTTCCCATGTTACACTGAGGTGTTGAACATCAGGTTCAACAGGGTGCAATTTCAGGTGATAACAATTCTGGCACGCCCGGTGGGACACTAGTTCCACATTATATTGTTGGTTTGGTATGCAACCTACGAGTTTCAAACTTTACAAAAGTCATTTTTGCATACTTGGTGACTCCATAAAGAGAGAGAACTTCAGAATCAGTGCTTTCATAGTTTATGAGAAGAGTTCAGACAAGGAGTAGCTCAATTCCTTTTGAATATTTGCAGCTGTCACCACTCAGAAGACAAGACATAGCAGCAAAAAGGGGACCTCCTTCTAAGAGAGTATAGTCTACACCACCTGGTGTTAGACCAGAAAGTGCGTTCTCACCATCAAGGAGGAGAGGAAGACCATCTAAAAAACAAATTGAGAATCGTTCATCCTCACCTAGCCTTGAAATAGAAAGGTCTCCTTTAAGCAATCTAACTACTTTTACTAGTTATATATTTTCAAGTTCTGTTGTTGCAGTAAGTTCATCAACTGCAGTTTTTACAAATCCAAATCCACCTCTAATGGCTGCTCCCAAAAATCAATCTTTTGTGCCATTTAATGGAGGCAGTCCATTAAATTTGACACAACACAATGACATTCCAATGGCAGCTTTGAAAAGTTTTCCAATTTTCATTGGGGAAGATCAGACTACCCCGATTGAACATATACGAGATGTTGCTTCCTTATGTGGTGTGCATCATATCACACAAGAAGATGTAGCTATAAGACCACTTGCAACATCATTCAAAGGAAGAGCATTACAGTGGTTTAGGAGTCTTGGAGTGGGTTCAGTTGCCACTTGGGATGAATTGGGTGACAGATTACACAGGCAGTTTTAGGACAAGTCTGATAATCTGTCTTTGTTGGAGCAATTAACTACACTTAAGAGGGCTCCTCAAGAGCAAATGAATGATTTCAATTTCAGGTTTCAAAGAACCTGGGATAGAATTCCTACAACAGTGAGACCGCCTCCAGAATATGCATTTTTGTACTTTTTGAAGGCCTTTAACAACGATATAGCTGTTATGATACAATCAATGGGGGGTGTTTCTCTACCAGATGCATTTGAAGTAGCAATTAGAGTTGAAAACAACCTAATACAAGCTGGTAAACTTGCTCCTAGTCCACCAATGCCTATATTTCCAGATATTCATTTGAATATCCCTTTGCAAATACAACCTTTTGCACCTTTGCCACTTGTTCTAGCTGCTGTAACACAAGAAGTTGCTGTTTCAAGATCTTCAAATGAGTTACAGGAGATCAAAAGTTTATTACAGACCTTTGGTAATAAGCTTGTTAGCTTGGAAAAGCAACAAGCATATAACATGGCTTATCAACAACAAAATTCAGGTCAACAACAACAATATCAAGGTAATAGACAGGCTTTTCAAGGCAACTACCAGGGCCCAAGATAGAGTGTAAATACTAGACCTTTTCAGGCTTATGCTCTAGCACCTGTTAGTGCAATTAAGGATCTTGTCCCTATTCAGAACAACTTAGCAACAGATTATGAATGGTGCTACCCTTGTAACCAATCTCACAATCAGGTCACTTGCTCAAATGGACTCATTAATTGGGCACTTATGGTGCAAAATGCCTCGAGTTCATAGCAAAATGAATTCAATGATGCATCTCCACAACACCAAGACCAACTTACCAATGAAACTACCCTACTTAACTGGCAAGGAGAGGAATTATGTGGACTTAATGTAGATAATTTTCCAGTTGCAGCTAACACAAGGGCAAAGAAAAGAGATTTTGAGCTTGATCAAACAACTGATAAAGGGAAAGCAACAGCTGCATAACCATCTACATCTCAAGTGACTTGTGGATCACAAAGAAATCAACAACCCCTAGTTAAGGAGCAGCCACACTTGCAAGCTGATCATGCTGGCATAAAGGTACATTATAAAGTGAACCCAACTGTACCCTATAATATTCTTGATAGTATGAAAAAGATGAATGTAACGATGTCTATGTGGGATTCATTAGCTATCCCAGGTCAAAAAGATATGTTACACTTAGCTTTGTCAAGTTTTAAAGTGTCTGATGAATCTAAGTCTCTAATAGGTCAAGTCAGAACGGTGTTGAAAAATAATCCTCAAGGAAATGATAAAGGGAAAGCAACAACTGTAGAACCATCTACATCTCAAGTGACTCGTGGATCGCAAAGAAATCAACAACCCCTAGTTAAGGAGCAACCACACTTGCAAGCTGATCATGCTGGAATAAAGGTACATTATAAAGTGAACCCAGCTATACCCTATAATATTCTTGATAGTATGAAAAAGATGAATGTAACGATGTCTATGTGGGATTCATTAGCTATCCCAGGTCAAAAAGATATGTTACACTCAGCTTTGTCAAGTTTTAAAGTGTCTGATGAATCTAAGTCTCTAATAAGTCAAGTCAGAACGGTGTTGACAAATAATCCTCAAGGAAATGATAAACAACCCAGCAAGCAGGCAGGAAAAGAAGTCAAACCACCTCCATTCTATGTGTCTGTAATCATAGGTAATAAGTTAGTTCATAACTGTATGGTAGAAAGTGGAGCTAGTAGCTCAGTGATGCCAAATCAAATTGCTGACAAGCATGGACTAAAGTATCAACCTTTAGAGAGAGGAGTGATTCAATTGGATGGTACTTCTGTTAATACATTGGGTGTTATCAAAGATTTGAATCTTACCCTTCATGCTTGTCCTAATTTTTCAGTTCTTCAGGACATATGTGTCATAGATCTCCCACCTTTCTTTTCTTTGTGTCTCTCAAGAGACTTTACAACTAAGATAGGTGGTTATGTGTCAGCTGATTGGTCACATATGCTGTTTAGAACAAGATATGGAACTAAGGTTACCATTAAATCTGAAAAGTTGGCTAAAGATCATATTGAGCCATATAACCCAAGTCCTATCAATGTTGTTCCTACTGCTACAGACACAAATTATGTCATTTTTACTGACAGTGAACTAGCTGTCGCTCAAGAACTTCAAGCAGAAGTTGTTCCTGATGTGCTGCTACATTAATGGGCAGCTGAAAATGTGTTGGACAGTCTTAAAGACCTATTCAAGATTCCGGTATGGGTAATTATGTGATGCTTGAACCTGATGTATAAGTTCCAAACCTTGAGAAGGGGACATATCAGTTGTTGCAACAACAAGGTGAACTATGGGAAATGCTTTTTGATGGTTCATAAGCAAGAATGGAGCAGGTGGAGGTACAATGCTGGTTCTCCACAGGGTGATAAGTATTTTTCAGCCTTTCGTTTTGCTTTTGCATGTTCTAACAACAGTGCTAAGTATGAAGGACTCATTCAAGGCCTTGAGTGGGCAAGGAAAAGAGGAATTGATTGTTTGAAAGTCTATGGAGGCAGTGAATTGATAGTTAATCAGGTTAGGGGGCTAAATGTTGCCAAGAATGATGCTTTGAAGTCTTACAGAAATAGAGTATGGAACATAATTGAAGAATTTAATGCCTTCAATCTGATTTCTATTCCACGAAATCAGAATAAGCATGCTAACAGACTTGTAGCAATTGGAGCACAGTTTGATATCCCAAGCGATATTAAAAAAAGACAAAATACAGTAGTATGCTAAGGTGGTTATCAGGCCGTCAATTCCTAATAACAACATCAACTGGCAGTATTTGAAAATTATGAACAGATTTTAACCTTTTTGCTCCAAGAAGATCAATTTTCCGTAGTAAACCAAGAAAAGATTAAACAACAGTATGATGATCAAGTGATACAGCTGAAGAAAAAAAAACTTCCCAAAGGGCTGGTTACCTTGGAATCCATATTCAATTCTGATGACCAGCTTAATGTTATCGCTTGGATTTTGCACCCTGTTGAATGTGAAATTCAACAATCTAGTGTAACATGGGAAGACCTCTTAAGATGTGGGTTTCCTGTAGACAGAGGTCAACCTCCGGAGAAGGCTGACTTCCTTTGTGTTATCACCTAACTACTAATCTTCTGCATTCTCCATAAAACCTTTCCCAACAATGCATTTAATCACGACAAAAGTGAGATAATTCAGATGCCTAATGATTCCTTGTAGCCGAAGAGAGGTAACCTAGCCTTTGAAGGACATTTGATGCTTTGAACTCTTTAGTTGCATTGGACTGACTATACCACCCATCTCCAATTCCTTCACCGAAACCAACAAAATAAACCTGCTCATGGCTAGATGGGAAGCAAAGCATACAAAATACGAATGCAAAAACCTCCACTCCACTTAGGGAATATAACCACCACCAACTGCAATGAAAACCATCAATGCATGCTCGAAAATAAACACAAATAGGTTGTCAAATGTTCGGAGAAGGATGATTCACTACACACTATGTCGGCAGGCAATTATTGTTATTTCCTATTCTAGAGAATTCCCTAAGCCATGTGAACCGTGACACCAACTCAATTACAATCCCCATTTTTATTATATTATTAGAATATTAGAATATTATATACACATGTATATATTATATATATTGATTATTATATTATTATATTTTTATTAATATATTATTATTAATATTAGTGGTATATTTTTATAACTATTATATTATTATTTTTTTATCAGTAAGGCACCAAGGTGGTATTAATGATAAAAAGAAAATACATAGATTATGTGTTAGTCTAGCTAGGAACTTAACATAGGGATACCATACACCTATTGCATATATCATTCTCGACCAGACATTTAAACATAGAGGACCATAACTTGCAACCAAGTTTTTTATATACTATAGGGCCATCTGAATATACATGCCCTATACATTTCCTAGATACTACCACCAACACAACCCACACAACTCCACCATTCCACAACAAGGCATGAAGTAGACACCAATAGCAACAAAAGCGAGATTAGTTTGATGTAGGCCTCTTCCCCTTGTCTTCAGGCACGTAAGCACCACTGTGGCTCAAAGACAAGACACTCATGCCTTGGCATGACTGAGGTTGCTCAACAGTGACCACATCTAGCATATCCCCCCAAATATCCTCCTAGGAATCATTAGAATTGTGCTTCAAATCCATGCCAAGTATCCTTGTAATTAATTTGTGTGGTTATAGCTTGTGTCCACTCTCACCACCAATTTTGAGTGACATCACTCCCCTGCACCATGACGCATAGATTATTCATACATATTACAAAAAAACTTCATTTCCAAGGCTATTAGCTAGATTTACCCATTTGGCTTCCTTTTATCGATAGGTGATCTGATAGGGGAATCAACCATGTGGGACACCTCGATACCAACACATAGACTATGGCCTTATTATTTTCCTAAACGATCCTTTCTGTAAATTTTAGGATTTTTTAAATTACTATTGCAACCAAACCTATTATATCAAACCAATCCTTCCAACACCTACTCCATCTGCTGCTAGGTTAGCCAAACTATCAACATATTTATTGGCCTCTTTGTAGATGTGATTAATTGTGAATTCCTCAAAAAAAATCAATAATTCCATAGTGCACCCTAGAAATACACTGAGCTTCCAATTGGGTGTCAAACCAGTTCTTACTACATTAATTACTATTGCAGAATCATCTTCAATCTCTAGCTTGTTGATTTCTTTTCCTAAAAGAGACTCTGATTCCTTTCCTTCCATAACTCCCACACCAATATTGAGGGACTACTTACCCACTGGCTCATGAATAGTCCTGTCCTATTCATATATGGCCAACATCTAAACAAACACATGATATCATTTGGAAGATTCATAACCCATCGCAATCTAGTACATAGCCACCTCCAACAAGTTTGAGAGTAGGTACACCCAAGAAGTAAATGATTCAATGATTCATTTGCACTTTCACATAGGGTGCACCTTGAAGGCCCTTCAAAATTATCTTCCTGAACTAGTCTTCTATAAGAATTTGACCTTGCAAGGCATCCCAAGAGAGCACTCCTACTTTGGGTAGGCATAGCTTGCTCCAACAAAGAACTAGTGGTAAGTCTGTCTTTTGGAATTGCATTTTTTGAATAATAGCATTAAACCCATCTCTTGTGTTGTAATGGCCAATTTTTTTACCCTGTCCATACTAATTTATCCCACCCATGTCTGAATGCTAAGATTTAGGCCTTGAGTATTTGATTTAGTTGGTCAAGATCATTATCCGACAGAGGAAGATCCACCATATTCTTCCATTTTCATCCAACAGTTGGATGATTACCATCTATCTCAACATAATCCCTAAATTTTGTTCCCCACACTTGCTTAGTTTGTTATTTGATCCTTGCTCTATCCACCAGCTTGTCTATAGTAGGATATCCTCCCTGTGAGTCTTCCCAAAAAAGGGCAGACCTTCCATCTATAATATCTATTATTTTATTATTTTTATATTAATGTTATTATATTATTATTATTATTATTATTATATTTTTATTGTATTATATTATTATTAATAAATTATTATTAATATTAGTATTATATTAGTATTAGTTTATTATTATTGTATTATTTTATTAATAAATGTTAAATTATTATAATGTATTGTGATTCTTTTATTATTATTATTATATTAATATTTTTGATTAGAGGTAAAATACAGGTTTTGAAGGGGCCTAGAACCCTTTACATTATAAAGTAGCTAAAATATAAGAAAGCATCATAAAGCAAAAAATAACCCAACATTAGTGACCCATCAACAAAAAAAATAGCCAAAACGAAGAACCCCACCAACAACACTACATGCTTTCCAGTATATCCGCCGCCTCCACGTCACTAGCCACAACCTTCTAAGCTTCATCAAGAACATCAAACAATTCCTTCCCAGATACCCCAACCTGAGCTTTAGTTTTGTTCCTAGTCTTGGCACCAGGTCCATCTGTATTAACCTCAAAAATCAAAACAATACCTTTCTCCCCACCCTTTCCAATAGCACCTTCCACCTCCATCAGCTTACCAGCAACACTAACCTCATCAACATGAACACTATCTTGACGCTTCTTAGCGCTAACCAAAGGAGAATTCACAACAGTCGAATCAAATTTACCAACAGATTTATGCATCTCCCCACCTTTCATCACAATATCCCAAATTTTCACCATTTGCTCCTCAAGGATAAGGATTCTATCCTCAAGATTCTGTTTCATTTTGAGAGTTTCCTCTATAATAGTGTCTTCCATAGTGTTTAAGGAGTCAAACAAATCATCTATCTAATTCTAGATAGAGGACCCCTCAGCCTTACTCACCACTCCCCTAACTTTGACATTAGTTTTATTGAGTTCATGAAAAAACCATTTAAAAAGCTTTAAAAAGACAATGGAACCCTCACGAGCAATTGCAAGCACATCAAAAAAATCTTCTCTATCAATATTAAAAATCCCTTTCCCTAAAGCATCTTCCTCCTCAAAGGAACTAACCCTTTCCTGACCACCAGGGGTGTCCTTACCTTTTTCACCAGGAATTGGAGTCTTGTGTTTGCGGATGGACCTTGCAACCTCCTCCACCACTGCCTTTCTCTTCTTAAGCCTCTCCAAATCCACAACTTGGGTTTCCATAGCAACATCAACATCCCTAGACTTATCTTCCAGCTGCACTTCTAGCTTGACACTTGAGGAATCATCAGTAAAGAGGCCGCCCACAATAGTGAGAGGAGACTCCTCTAGAATTTGACCCACAATTCTTAGAACCCTTTTCTTCTTGCTTCCCTCCTCCAAATCCTTCTTCTATTTGGCTACAGGGGGTGGTGAGGAGGCCTCAACATATATATCATTCTTCACCTTTGTACCCCTACTCAGAAAATCAACAACCACCTCATCACTACAAGTCAAAAAACCTTCACTGGCACACTGTTCCCCTTTTTTCATCTTTCCAGTAGCAGGGACATGTGGACCTCCCTCCAAAGAAGCTAGTGAATCAGGAACGTAGTTCACATCCTCTTCTGACTCAAACTCTTTTTCCAAAATCAATTTCCTTTTCTTGAATTTTTTGCTGGTCGGTTCCTCCTCAGAAGTAGTCTCATACTCCTTAGCAGGTTTGGGCAGTTTACCCTTCGGGGTGACAATATGTTTAGCAACCTCAAAAGTCTTCGCATAATCATAAATGAGGAGAATTAACCCCACATGCAAGACAGGGTTTTTAGGGTTTTTCTTGTGATCCTTAAGACCCGAATCAAGATACATCAGAAGATAATAAGGGAAGGAAACCCTCTTCTTATGATGGAAGTGATTAAGCAGAATGAAATGGTAAGAATTTACTGTTGAAAATCGGCCTTCCAAGGTTATGTAACACATTATCTCTTCAACAACATCTCCCCATAATGCCTTAAGGGAACTTCTCTAATATCCACCACTCCTTGCCAACCTCAAATCATGCTCTTCATAATCCTTGAAAAAAAATTTCATAATGGTTTGCACCTCCTTTTTATCCCTAAAGACTTTCATTCCATCCATTTCCAAGCTAGTAATACTAGCTATAAATTATTCATTGACCTCAAATTCCATCCCATAAAGCTTCAACACCCTATCATTCCATCCTTTAACAAAAAGCGTTGTTACCTGAGGATTATTACCATGTAATTTCTCCATATAGGGAGTTAATCCACCTTTCTCCAACACCTGCCACACCTCCTTCCTTTTCTTAGCAACTTCACATGAGAAGGGTTCGACCCAATTTCTATCTCCACCCATATTGCCACAATTCACAGAAAACACCTTGAGAGCTCCAAACATAGAGTAGAGAAAACTTTGGAAGACAATGCACAAACCACCCAGAATATGTGTGAGGCCAGAAATGGAATAGGGGATAATAAAGAATTGTTCCCTACAGCTTCCAGATCCCATACCATTCGCTTGATTCAAATCTTGCTTCCCATCCTTTCTCATAATAATCGGCCACATGATGAAGGACATGCACACCATCAACCATAATGAGAAATTATTCAAATTAAAATCGACTATCATGGTTCATAGTTGCAATAACCTTTATAGGGAGAGGGTCATTCAGACCCCAATCCCTAAACTCTCTAACACCAATGTTAGCGAAAATGTCTGCTAACCCATTACCTTCCCTCAAAATGTGTGAAATATAATACTCATCAAAAGATTTCAAAATATCAATTGAGTCCCTAATCAAAGACTCAATAGTCTAAGATGGAGGAACACAAATTTTCAAGTTAATAATGATATTCAGAGAGTCCCCCTCCAACCACACTCTCCTATAGCCTTTGGATTGTGCCAATTTGAGACCATGATAGGCTGCAGCTGCTTCTGCGGAGTGTTTTGTCTGGATTCCCAAAGGGAGTGCCACAATAGAAATCAACCTACCATTAGAGTTTTTGATCACTCCCCCACAACCTGTTGGACCCAAATTTCCTTTTGCAGCTCCATCAAAATTGACCTTCACCCAGCCATATGGAGGAGCTTTCCAAACAACATCTTCTCTGGAAGATTTTCCTTTAGTCACTAGAAGGGAAATGTCACAAGGCAACTTCCACCTTTGAGAAATAGAGATATCATAGGGGATAAGATTAATCTTTTGACCATTGTGAAAAGTGATCCCAGCCAAATTTTTTTCTTTAATGGCAACACATATTTTGTAAGCCACATATATAGCAAGGAGGGTAGAATTCCTGAAAATTTTGTTGTTTTGCTCAAGCTAAACACCCCAAGAAATATGAGGAAGAGTCATAGACCACAAAATCTAAAGAGTAGGATTGAGCGAAGGGCCAATCTATTGAGAGCACAACTCTTTAATAGATCTAAGAAACACCCAACTTAAGTTCCAAAGAGAGAGCACATGATCCCAAACCATTCAAACATAACTATAGCCAATCAACAAATGACAAGAATTTTTGGCTTCTTCTTCACATAGAAAGCACCTGTTGGGAATCACAAAGCCTCTTTTGACCAAATTATCAGTGGTTAATATTTTATTCTGACAAAAGAGCTAAAATAAAACATTAACCTTAGGAATCAATCTAGAGGACCAAATAGAAGCCCAATAAGAAGTAGGGCCAACAAAGGAATCATTAGAATGAAAATCCAAAGCAACAGAAAAGATACCATCAGAGGAAGGCTTCCAAACAAATTTATTAGGAGAAGGGGAAGAGGAAATGTGTACCAAAGATATAGCCTTAAACAAAACTTCCAAACTAGGGTCCACCTCATACAACTTCTTCCAACATCCTTCCTCGATATAGTCAATAACTAATTTGCCAAACTGTCACACACAAAGATCCATAAAAGGTTGAGCCCATGGCTCATCTTTGAGGGGCCTGTTTCCAAACCAGTTATCATCCCAAAACAAAATATTTCTACCATCCCCTAATTTCCAAAAGAGACCCTTGGCCACAAGCCTTCGAGCCTTAACAATACAATTCCAAAGAGCAGAGCCAGACGGCGCATTCAACTCTTGAGAAAAGAACCCCCTAATACCATCAACACCATGTAAGTATTTACTCCAAGCAATTTTCGCCCATTCACTCTTAGCCAACAAAAGGTTCCACACCTGCTTTCCAAGGAGGGAAATATTAAAGGCTTTGATTAACAGTGAGTCAAGCTTCAAAATAAAACCAACATTCTTATTAACAGTAAGAGAGTGAATATTCTCATGAACAAAGAGAATAGAATCTAGAATTTTCCTACTAGCCACAAAACCATTTTGCTGAGGCGGGATAATAAGAGGAAGAATTCTTTGTAGTGTAACTGCCAAAACCTTGGAGAAGATCTTATAAATTGAGTTACATAAGCTGATGGGCCAAAATTCATCAAAAGAAGAAGCATCGGGTTTCTTAGGAACCAAAACAATAAAAGAGGAGTTCAATTCTTTCAAAAGGGAGCCAGACCTAAAAATTCCTTAGTAGCAGCAACAACATCCTTAGCAATAATTTCCCAAAAGGATTGAAAGAAGAACATCGGAAAACCATCTAGGCCTGAAGCCTTATTACCTTCAAAAGAGAAAACAACACTCTGAACTTCATCCGTTGAAGGAATGCAAACCAACTGCCTATTCATATCATCATCCAAGATCTAAGGGATATCCCTAAGAATATCCTCTTAACAAGCCAAATCAAGCTACCCCTCCACTGAGAGAAGTTGAGAGAAGTAGGAGGAAGCAACAAATAGCAAATCAATATCCTTCTCCAAGACTTGATTATTAAAATTAATCTGATTAATATGATTATTAGCCATGTGTTTAAGAGTAGAGAGGTGAAAAAACTTGGTATTCCTATCCCCACTTTTTAGCCACATAATCCTCGACCTCTGTTTCTAGAATTCCTCCTCCTTCACCACAATATTATGCAATCTGGAAAGAAGGATATTTTCCTTCTGAATCAAAGCCTGATCATACCCAGACAATTGGAAAGATTGTTGCACATCCTAAAGCTCCTTAGTCACACCCTCTTTTTCCATAAAAATATGACCAAAAGAGTTTCGATTCCACTTTCTAACATTATCCTTAACATTAGCAAGCTTTTTTGCAACTCTGAACATAGCCAAACCATCCACATGAATATTCCACCAATCATTAATAAGATTACCCAAGTCAGGATGACAAGTCCACATTTTCTCAAATCTAAATGGAAAGTTTTTCTTATCTCCCAACAAATTCATTGATAAGGCCAGAGGAAAGTGATCCGACCCTACTCTAGTTAGAGAAGAAAGCGAACAAGAATAATGAACCAATCACATAGGAGTGATAAGAGCACAATCAAGCTTAACCTGAATAAGGGCATTACCCACTCTCTAATTCGACCAAGTGAAGGACGCACCTTTAAGGTCCAAATCAAGAAGAGCATAATCATTAATAAGACTCATGAGATCATAACAACTCTCATCCACTAGCTATGAACCACCCATATTATCAGCATCATGCAAAGGAGTATTAAAATCTCCCATAACGAGCCAGTTCTCAATATGGTTCATGACTTTAAAGGAGCACAAATTCTCCCATAATCTTTTCCTAGCACTCTTACAGTTTGGAGCATAAATATTAGATAGAGTCCAAGAGAATATATCACGAAAATGAGTAAAGGAAATAGCCACATGATTACAATCATTAAAAACCTCAGCTTCCTGTATCACCCTAAGGTTCCAAAAAGTAACAATCCCTCACGATGCCCCAACCGCATCAGAACAATGCATACCACAATCCTTAAAAAGCTTATTCTTCAACCTAGACAATTTATCCACTCCCATTTTAGTTTCTTGAATTAAAACAATATCAGGATGATGATCTCTTACTAGATTAGCAAGAAGATCATGCTTGTGAGGGTGATTTAATCCCCTCATATTCCAGGAAATGATCTTCATAAGAACTTGTTGGAAGTGCTCTTGGAGCACATATCTAGCAAAGTTCTATGTGTACCATCAACAATGTCCATTCGGCTATCCTTTTCCCTAACAACGTTAGCAGGAGGCCTTCCTCTACCACGTGGCTCAGAACCACAGTCTAACCTTTGTCAATTCCTCATCACAACTACTGGCGAAAGAGAATGCTTTTTCCTGTTGTGTCCACAAACCTAAATATATGGAGGGTTATCCAACTCCTTCTGTTCGACATAGTCCTTAGTTTCATGCAACACCTCCAAATCCTCAACCTTTGGACCATCATCATGCTCTTGAATCACCCCCAAAGAAGGAGACCTTACCTCACCATTCCTAGGAATTTTATCATCCTTGACAGCCTTAGACCTTACAGCATCCAAAATTTCCCTAGAATCACTAGTAGGGGAAGACTTGTCCTCTTCACCCTGCCCTAGAGCCTTATTCTTCTCACCCAAATTCACCTGGCCATCCAGGAAAACATCCTTATCATCCATTACCAGGTCCTCTTCCACAGGTTCAACCTCCACATTCTCACACAAGACCACCTCCTCTTTCTCCAAGGGCTCCACATCCTTATCTGAAACTTTCTCCTTCTCTCTCCATTGCTTAGTCATTTGCTTCGACACCTTGAGAGGACACTTTTTGGCCTAATGACCAACTTTTTTACAATGGAAGCATGCAAAGGGATTCAACTCAAATTCAACTGCTTGCTCCTAAACCCCAAATTTAGAGTTAATCTTTATCACAGTAGGAAAATCAGTAGATTGCTCCACATTTACACAAAATTTGGCATAAACCAACCTCTTCCTAGAGGTCCTCATTTGGTCAATTGATAAAAAACAACCAAAAGTGCTTGCTATCCCTTTGAACACTTCCTCATCCCAAAATTCCATCAGGAGACCAGGAAGTTGAACCCAAACCGGAGCAGTCGAGAAAGAGCACAAGTTCAGTTTGAAGCCTGGTTCCCACTTTTTAAGCATTAGAGAAGACTTTCCAATAAACCATGGGCCACCCATCAGCACCGAAACCATATCATCTTCACAGTTAAAGATGAAAGAAAAGAAACCTTTAGCCATGGCTGCAACATCAATTTGTCCCTTAGGTTTCCACCGATTTAAAGCAAACTTGCGCACCAACTCAATATGAGATCAGGGACCAACAAATTTACCCAACAAAGCCATGTCCATATTGGACATACTTTTTTCAACAATATAGTCTGAAACAAAAATAAAGTACTCTCCAGCTTTCGCATTAGCAACAAACAACACAGGAGAAGTACTTTTACCTTTAGGCTTAGCTCCAAACAAATTCTTCAACTTAAGAGTAGAGCTTGACAAGAAGTCATTCTTAGCCTTATCAATCCCAAGACCCGCAACATCAGGAGTCCCATCACTACCACTAGATGGCAGGCTTGTCCCCAAATTTTTAGTCCTAGGAATCTCTTTTTCAGAGGACACTAGGGAGTGCGTAGGACACACAACCTTCGAAGCCCCTTTCCCACCAGATAAAAAAATATCAACTAAAAGGGACCCACAATGCTTACCTTCAATAAAGGACTCACCTGACATCACCCTCCCATCAACAAACTGTCCGCCATTAATGCCTGCAGCCTCATCAAGAAATCCTGCCTTTTCACAATTTGAAATTCCACCACCGCCATCGCCACCACCCGAGGAGCTCTCCATCTTTGGTATTATTATATTAATGTTACTACACTATATTAATGCTATTATATTATTTTTAGTATTATTTTATTATTATATTTTTATTATATTAATGTTATTATATTAATTATTAATATTATATAATTAATGATTGAGGTTAATTAGGGTTATTATATAAACTAAATAAGGCTTACTTTTTAATGACAGCTATGGCTAAAGTTAAGTTTAGGCTACGATTTAATAAGGATTAAAACTAGGGTTATGAATAAATTTGGGTTATCGTTAGGGCTAAAATTAAGGATAGGGTTAGATTTATGGTTGTCACATAAAGTTTGAGTTAGGGTTATAATTTATAAAATGTTATATTTAGTATTATATTATTATTTATCATTTGATTATTTTTATATTATTAATAATTGGGTTTGGTTAAAGTTTTAGAATATTATATTTACTTATGTTTATTATATGATATTATTATTATATTAAAATATTATATATACATGTATATATTCTATATATATTTATTATTATATTAGAATATTATACATGTATATATTTTATATATATTTATTATTATATTATTATTACATTAATGTTATTATATTATATTATATTATATTATTATTATATTATATCATATTATATTATATTATATTATATTATATTATATTATATTATATTATATTATATTATATTATATTATATTATATTATTATTAGTATTAGTTTATTATTATTGTATTATTTTATTAATAAATGTAAGGGATAGTGAGAAAAAAACATTACAAGTAGGGGAGAGGGGCCTATAGTGGAGCATGGTCCAATAGTGGGGATAGAAGTAGTCTTCAGTGGGCCCCATAGTGGAGCACCATAATATCCAATTGTAAAACACTTTTTATCCATAAAGTACACAAACTGACAATCATGTGATGCCACATCAGCGCATCAATAAAACATGACTTAGTGCACCATTATTGGTCTCACTTTTTTTTGGGCCTTTTTGGATACCTCAACAAAAAGCATGTTGATGTGACATCATATTTGATGATGTGGCCCTAAAACGAAATATAGAAGCACGTGAGTTGCCAAATTTTTGTACAAAATTGGGAATGATTTGAAATTTCCATGTAGGATTTTAGAAACACGAAGTTAGGTGCTCCATCATAGGCCCCTCTCCTATAACCATTTAATTTTCTTTTCTAAATAAATAAAATAATTTTATTTTTAGATCTTATTAGATTTTTTTTTTTTTTAAAATTAAAGGTAAAAATGTAAATTTTAATCTCTAATTTATAAATAAAATTTTAAAGAAATTATTTGTTAGAAAAGGTTTCCATATATTTTATTTTTGAATAGTTTTTTAAAGACAACCATTACTTTATTAAGAGGTTTAAATAATATATTATCTATTATAAATAAATAAAATTTATCAATTGATTTGTCATATTATAAATTAAATTATAATTTATATATTAATTATATTATAAATAAATAAGATTTGTCATGTAATTTGTATTGATTTTGTGACATAATTGTTAGGATATTTGTATTAATTTTTTAACATAATTTTGTTTGATTAAATTTATTATATAATTGTTTAGGATGCCTCGTCCAAGATTGAATTTTGAAAATGAAGAACAACAAAGAGAAAATAGAAGAATATACACGAAATCACATGAGACATCAACGTGAACAAATGAATAATGCACAAAGAGAGGAAGCAAGAAATCATCGAAGCCAAAATGATAGAGAAAGACATGTTAAATGTAGGGAAGATACGACAGTTGAAGAGATTGAAGCAAAAATGAGACATGTAGATGAGATGAGAATACAGTGTGTATGAACATCTCAAGAGGAGCAATATATATTTTTCAAAATATATTATACTTAAAAGTATTGTATGTTAACTAATAAAATAATCATCAATGATAGGTCCTACAAAACTTTACACAACATCCATGCCTTTGAAATACACAACAATTGATCCAAATAGACTTGGAACATGCCTTTGAAGAGTTACTCAATTGTGTTGAATGCCATACAATATGTAAAGAAGGTGCTTGCCTTCATAAAAAAAAGAGGAAAGATGGTTTGTAGGTGAGTTGTTCATCTATTCAAATATTTTGTATCAAGTAACAATTAAAATGTTTATATAAACTAATAAATGAACTTTTGTTTTTAGGTACAATGCACCATGGCCATTGCATCTAGAGGGATCAAAATTATTTGAAGACCCAACCACATGAGATAAAGCATATGAACTTGCAAGAAATGATGATCAAGTGAATACACATAATCGTATCATTCGTCAATTATGGAGGGAAAATGTAGATTGGCAATCGGTTCTTTCAAGACATGTTGTAATCAATTATATTGTGAAGTATGCAACAAGCTTAGTTGAAAAGAGTTAAAAAATGTATCATTAAATGTTAATGTGACTTGCAAATATTGAAAACCCGGATGAAGCAACATAAAGAGAATATACAAGACTTCTAATAGAAACCATCATTGAAAGATACATTGGAGCACAAGAAACATGCCATATGTTATTGGAGTCGCCATTGGTAGAAAGTAGTAGAGTATTTTTCACATTAAATGTTTCAAGAGAGGTGTTCAAGCCAGTGACAAAAAATGAAGAATTAATGATGATGTGACCTAAAACATTTCGTTGAAGGGTATATGGATAGACCATATGCAATGGAAAGTGTTACACTTATATATGCAGCTAGACCTTGGACTTATAATCCCAAGTGGAGAAGAGATAAAAAATGGGAAGCAAGGACTATGGAAGCTAATGTGAGAGTGTTTCTGGACAAGATTTACCACCATTCCTACACGCCAATCAGAAAAATGGGGTGACTTTTGTTGGTCAGAATTATTGTTGTACAAGCCATTTTGTAATATACAAAGAGATATCAGACTTGATGAGGCTACAATTATATCAAATTGGGAGTCACTTAATTATAGTCTATGGCATTTGGAACCTGGATACATTCAAAATATCATATAAAAACCTGGAAGTACCCCACTAGATCCACCAAAATATGTTATGGTTCAATTTGATAATTACTCGGGAATGCCATTTGAAGATGCATCTCCAAATATAGTTCCAATTGTGCCAATACAAAGGGGGCGCACACATCAATTGCCATTACAATTAGCTCAGGAACTAACAATCCAAAAATCACAAGGATTGAATCTTTCAAAGGAAACAATTGATATAGGACTGAGAGAAAGAGCAAGATTAACTTTTGTTGCTATTTCACGTGTTAAATCCATAGGTGGACTCAGAATCTCACCACCATTTTCATACGATTGCTATGAAAAAATGAAAACAGGGAAGCAACTCACCAAAAAGAGAGTTGAGGAAGAAAGACTCAAATATTTGGAAGCACAATAAGTTTTTGTAATGTATACAATATTGGATATTATTCTTCTATTAAAATCTATTGATATAGCATGCAGATTATTTGTTTAGTTTAATGTGAAATGTCTCATTCAATATTTGCAAAGGATACAAATACTTTTTTCAAACACAATAAAAGCATGCTAAAGTAATGTTTTGTATGTTGCACTGTAGATGCTACTCTGCTTAGATATCTTAAATACATCTATCTCAAATTGGGGATAGGGTTAGATTTATGGTTGTCACATAAATTCTGAGTTAGGGTTATGATTGTGGATAGGTTAGGGCTAGGTTAAGGTTTTTGATTGTGGTTCAATTAGGGGTGTAAACAATAAGGTTTAATGTTCACTTATATTTACAATGAGGGTTTAATTAGAGTAAGTATTATATTGTTATAATATTATTATTTCTAATTTAATATATTTATTATAATATTTTATATGTTTATTTATTTTTTGATTGGTAAATAGCTGCATGAGGGGCAACACCCATAAATTGAACAAATTAAAAAATGGACTGCTTCAAACCCAAAAATGGGGAGCACAAAAGATAACTTGTTTCAAACCCACATATGGGGAGCACAAAAAGACAATGAGAGAAATGTCCTCCTATACCCACAAAAGTTCAAACAAGAAACTAGAAACGAGATGAAACAAAAGAACTTTTTGCCATCATCAAAAGAAACCTTAAAGTCTACCATCCTGGATGCAAAACTCATCGGGCCTTCTTGGCCCTCTCTTTTTTGCATACTCTTGGTGAGGAGGGAATCCATAGTCCATTGTTTACCTTCATCAACAACATATCTTCCTTAAATCTGGAGTTTTTCTGCCTCAAATTTGTGCCCCTTTCTCCTTATGGGAGCAATGTTTGGTTTGGAGATGGCACTTTTGGTTTGAGAGAGGGAGCAGTTGATAATAGGAACATCCTCCTCATGAAAATCCAAAAAATCATGAGATTCCTCATCTAGATCATCCATGAAAGGGTATGATCCCTCAGAATCAGATTCGTTATCATCTGCTACCGTTGGAAGAGGAGGGTCAACAATGGGCAAAGGAGACGAAGCCATAGCAGGAGCACCAATGGGCGAGGACGAAAGATGCTCCTCCTCAGTGGAGGCCCCCATAGGGGCCACATCAGCAAAATTGAGGTCCTCATGAGCAGCCAAAAATTTACCATGATTGTGCTAGACAAAATCCACATCTGGACTTCCCGACTTCTTAACCCATTGTCGAAGCCGAAAATGTCTGGCAGTGGCAGATTTGGGAGAGGTGCAGCCAACAATTTCATGCCCCAAAATGTTGCAACGAAAACATCAAAAGGGAAGACCTTCATAATTGAGGAATTGATCCATGTGCCATGCAATGAGTGAACGAGAATCAAGTGACGCAAGGGATTGGAGATGTCAATGATAGCGCAAACCCTTGTGTATTTGCGGTGGGGGACAACAGAATCCAGATGAACAAAGGTTCCAATCTACTCAATCATATCTTTAATGAGCTCCGATGTATGTAGGATTGGAGGAAGGTTATATAACCTGATCCATATGGGAACAAAGGTGATCTTAGCTGCTGCAGGATTGAAGAAGGGCGACCAATCCAAAAGAAAGAGGCCATATTGGCCATAAAACCAAAGGCTGACATGCTTAACATAAATACAATCTTCCTTAGAGGTGAAGCAAAGAAGGAAGAAGACAAAGTCAAGGATGTCGATGTCTGGAAGCAAAATATTGCCCCAGGAAGCCCTCATCCAATCAATGAAACTATCAATTGGAGGTTGTTTGCTCAAACAGCGCACCAGGAGGGACCTATGCCCAATCGCATCCACAAGTTCCTCAATGCGATCATTAGAAATATGAAGCTTCGCTGGAGAATCGATCAAGAAAACCTCTGAATCTCCAAATGAGCAGAAGAATTCTGGAACAGAGGAGGGCGTAACTGGCGGCCTTGGGTTGTCCAACCGAACCTGAGACTTGTAGAATTTTCAGCATTCATGAAAAGCATTTATTCTATTTCTACAACC